>JAVJIF010019920.1:0-127164 GCA_038442645.1 Agave tequilana | reverse complement strand
AAAAAAGTTTAAGTCAATTAATTTTAACAGAATATTTTCCACTTAAAGAGGACAATCATATGAATTTTTGAAGGACTTAGGCGTGTTTGTTTCATCGTAAAAATCTGTAAGTCACAAGTGGCAATTGCAACCTACAACTTACGATGTTTTGTTTGAGCTGTAAGTCATAAAATACACTTGCATCTCATTTACGATCCACTTGCAACACAAATAGTTATTTTTGTGGTCATGCAAATCCCACTTACGGTCACTTGGAATACAAACAGTTAATTTTGTGATCATGCAAATCTGTATTGCAAACAGTTAGTTGTAATTAGATTAATATTTTTTATAATTTTTTTAAATTATAAGAAATTCTTTTTTAATTCTTAGATTAAAAATAATTATTGGATTAAAGTTTTTATTAATAATTTATTAATTTTTAATATTATAATATTTTTTATTACTAGATAATATTTTCTTTTACTAAATTAATTTAATGTACTTCACTTAATTTTAACTCTTACTTTATTTATAGATTAGTATTATTTAATATGAATTTAATAAGTTTTGATTATTAGATTAATTTTTAATTTTTTATATTTAATATAGTTATTTTTTAATATTTTTAATATTTACTTTTTTACTATATTAATATATTAATATATTATATTTTAAATATATTTAATTTAATATTAATTATTTAATATTTTAATATTTACTATTTTTAGTATTTATTGATATTTTTTAATATTTTTTAATCACCAAACAGGTAATTTTGTGATCAACTTTTCCCCTTACGACTTACACATTACGATAATTACAAAATAAAATGCAATACAATTTTTCACTTATAATTTCACATTATCAGCCACACACCGTAAAATTACTTGAATGTAACACACTTACAACTGTAAAAGAGTTTACCACTTACGACTTACGGCCACTTACGATAACCAAACATGTCCTAAATTGTATAAGATGGTAGAGGTTAATATGAAAAAGAACCCTGTAGTAGGCCTTTCAACGGGCCGGGTTCGGGACGGGTACGAGAGTTATCCGGCCCCGGTCTGATTTCCATTACAGATATCAGACCCAGACCTGATTACCCGTGAGTTCAGAATATCGATTCCCGTACCTTGACATGATTACCTGCAGGTCCAGACTCGATTACCGGGACTCGATGGGGAGCTGGAACTTGCGATCAATGGAGCTTGGATTGGCACCCAGACCTCCGCCATCTTCGACAGCAGCGTTTTTAAATTTTGGGTTAATTTCTGAAATCTCTGACAAGCTTATGTTTGAAGTTGTTCTCATTCGTGAGATACCAAGAACAAGACATCAAGTGCAAATCAAGACTCCTCTAGCAGAGAGGATCAAGAGAATCTCTGTACCATGACTTGCATACAAAGAGAACACTGCATGTCTACCAAGTACAGCTTCCCAAAAACCATCACTCTGAGAGTGAGCAAGCAAGGGGCCATCTTGAGATTAGCGATTGTGTTTTGGGTTAATTTCTTTTGAGAAGATTGTAAACAAAAGAGGGTTTTTATGGGTTGTGAGGAGAGAGAGCTCGAAAGGAGAGAGAGGGCGGCGGCGAGCAGAGAATGAGCCCCAAGAAAGAGAGAGTGAGAGGGCTAGGATTAGAGTTATTCATTGAACAAGTTCGGCTCTATTCGAATATGGTTCAAAAGTAGTGCCAACCCGTTTATCAATTGGGTAAAAAAGTTTGGGTCTTATTCGGATCCAGGTTCAGAACATCAGTTCTCATATCCATAATCCATCTAATCGGATTTGGTACAGGGTAGGTCTGGACCCAGACCCGACCCATTGAGAGGCTTACCATCTAAGCTTCTCTTTGCTGGGCTTGCTAATCAAAATTCTTAATTTCCCGAAATTTCCGAAATTTCGGGCGTATGTCGTCACCGAAATCTTCCATGCCTTTTTTCTTTCATTAATTTGATCAGCATCATAGGCCACTAACGCTTTTGGAGCGGAATCTCAACGAAATCCGACGGCCCAAAATCCACCTCATTCTTCCCAGATGAACAAATTTGTCAGAGCTCTGACCGAATCTGGTCGCCTCCAATAAATGTCAGAAGAGAACGGGGACTGAAATCTAACGCCAAATTCAAATGGAGAGAAACAGTTCATCAGAGAGGAGAGATTTAGGGATCTGAAGTTGAATTTGAGAAGGAAAAAAAAAGCTGTTCAAGTTGAAACCCGATACGAAGGTCCTCGTTCGATCTTTTGACCTTCTTCGTATTTCACGAATTTATTGCGACCCTTTTCAATTCCGTCGATTCTGATTGTGCCCATCTCCTCAAAATCTGATCTTGCTTCACGATTTGATCTGGGTTTTCACCAGCTTTCTGTTTCATTTTCAGATTTGTGTTCTGTTGTTGTTGAGCTCTACTTAGTTTGCGCAGCAATGGAAAGCTATTCAAATTTCACTCCACCTCCGCCTGCTTCATCTCTAGACGAGGAGGAGGTGTTGGATGTTAAACCACTGAGAAGTATAGCTCCAATGCGCCCTCCATCACTTGGGCTCAACTCAACTGATCCTCCTACTGATGCTCCTCCATTTGTTACTGTGACACCCTTCGGTTCCTTTTCTTCTGGCTCTGGTTCTGGGTTGCCTCCAAGCTTCGTTCCGTTGTTTCCGACTTTTGCTTCTCCACAGGCTTCCAATCAAAGACCAGTCGAGGCGACTCCACTGAACACCAGGAGTGCTAATGGCTCTCTCCATGGCAAGGATCTTGGATTCGATGGTTCCGCCTCGGCCTCTGCATCAGGCAGGAAACTTAGGCAGCCTGTGCATTTAGGGAGTTACAGAGTTGGTGGGTTTGATGGCATGAGCACTGATGACAAGAAGGCAAAGCGCAAGAAACCTAGAAAAGCTTACAACCATGATGCTTTGTCGCTTCCTTCTTCTCATGACTCGACGGAGGCCGTGGAGGTGATTCTTATGACATTCGATGCACTCCGGAGAAGGGTTCAGCAGTTAGAAGAGGTGAAGGATGGAACTAAACGTGCCGACCTGAAGGTCGGGCCCATCATGACGAACAATGAGCTCCGAGTAAATATGGACAAGAGGATAGGTGTAGTTCCGGGGGTTGATGTTGGTGATATGTTCTACTTTAGGTTCGAGATGTGTCTGATAGGATTGCATTCTCAGATCATGGCTGGAATTGACACCTTGACTGCAACGTTTGGTAATGAAGATGACACTTTGGCCATCTGTATTGTGTCTGCCGGTGTCTATGATAACGAAGATGATAATGTGGACTCCATTGTTTATAATGGCCAGGGAGGTTCCGGTAAGGATGATCAAAAGCTTGAAAGGGGTAATCTTGCGTTGCAGAGAAGCTTGCATCGGGGTAATGAGATTAGGGTCGTTCGAAGCGCAAAAGATTTCACCTGTCAGTATGGGAAGATCTACATTTATGATGGGATATATAAGGTTCAGGAATCATGGATGGAGAAAGGAAAGTCAGGGTTTAATGTTTTCAAGTTCAAGTTGCTGAGAGAGCCCGGGCAACCTGATGGAATTGCAGTGTGGAAAATGACCCAGAAATGGATAGAAAATCCTTCATCAAGGGGCAGAGTGATTCTTTCTGACATATCCTCGGGTAGTGAAAACATACCGGTTTGTCTTGTTAATGATGTTGATGGTGAGAGGGGACCAAGCCATTTCAACTATGCTACTAAAGTTAAGTATTCCAGTTCTGTCAGCTTCATGAAACCTATGCATAGATGTACCTGCCAGAATGTCTGCCTCCCAGGGGATGTGAACTGCTATTGTGCACAGCAAAATAACAAAATTCTTCCTTATAGCTCAAATGGGCTGCTTGTGAGCCGTAAGCCTCTGGTATATGAGTGTAGCTCTTCTTGCCCTTGCTCTACTAACTGTCGAAACAGAGTTACTCAAAAGGGTATTCGGCTGAATTTTGAGGTGTTTAGGACAAGGGACCGTGGTTGGGGTTGCGGTCTTGGCATCCAATTCGGGCTGGCACTTTTATTTGTGAATACACTGGTGAAGTCATGGATAAATACAAATCAGACGAAGATAGTGAGGGAAATGAGTACATATTTCAAGGGCTTACCAACGATAAGATACTTAAATGGAATTATATACCTGAATTACTTGGAGAACCTAGTGGCGTTCAACTGAGCGAGGCTCCTAAGCCCTTATCTTTTGTTATAAGTGCAAAGAATATGGGGAACATAGCACGGTTCATGAACCACAGTTGCTCCCCTAATGTTTTCTGGCAGCCTGTTCAGCATGATCATGGTGATGACGAATATCCACATATCATGTTCTTTGCAATTAAGAGCATTCCTCCCATGACAGAGCTAACTTATGATTATGGTCTGAGTAAAGGTCAAATTGGCGAAGATAGGAGCAGTGGTTCTGGTTCATGGAGAACAAAGAAATGTTTATGTGGATCATCAAAATGCCGGGGCCTCTTCGGCTAACCATTGAGCAAGATGCATTAGAGTGCAACTGAGCAGTTCAAGTACAAGGTCAGGAATCTTTATAATTTGGATTTATCGAAGGTTTCATTTTTCACTGAATTGTTTTCTATTTTTAATGCTTTAACATACTTTCTTCATTTAATATATTCTCCATATCTAGCTGCGACAAATGTGATTCTTTGATATGTCAGGCTATCTTGTTGTTTTGACAAGGGACTTCACATGTTTAATGAGAGTTGGAGATGACTCTTGATTATTCAACATGGTCATCAGAACATAATCGACCCAAAAGTAGATGTTATAAACTTAATGGTTTTTGTTTGGAAGTGGCCATATCCTGCCAGCCTGATGATGCAATGACATTTTTAATATATATGCATGCATCTGCAACAAAGTTGTATATTAGTGTATCTACTATATATGGTCCATACATGTGCTGTTTATTGGCAAGTTAATTGTTATGAAACTGGTGGTTTTCAAATATCAATTTTCGATTCGTGTTTTAACCCTCAAATTTCATATAATTAATATTTCTATTATTTTTCTAATGATTGTGATTATTGGCTATGAAGCATGGATACAAATACGGAACATAGATAAAACATGACATAGACGCTGACACAAAAAATTCTTGAAATGTATGATATGGGGACATGCTAATATGACTCTATGTGTGTCTATATATAGTACATATGAAACCTATAGTGATTGGGATGAGTTGTATTAAAGTTAAAAAAAATACAAAATAAAACCTCAATAGTATGACAACATAGCTTTTATCAAAGTAACAGAATCAAAGAAAATTTCTAATCAATGTCTCGCTTAGGTCATGATGATGTTCTACTACATACTATTCACTTGTGTCAAATAGACCTCTTTTTCATGTTTGTTTAAGAGCCATGTGGTTTCAAAGTGTCCAATATGTTATCCTTAGATTTCATTTAAAGCCGAAATTGCTCTGACACAAGTTTGTGATTTTTCAAAAGCCGACATGGATATTGAGTGTTTGATACGTGTCGAACAAGTGTCATGCGAGTGTTGGTGTCCACGTGCTCGGCACACTCAAGACACCCCTTTGAAGTGTCCATGCTACATAGGTTACTGGAAGTCATAAAGTGCAAATACAATCATTTTAGTTAAGAGTGATAATTTGGAAGAAAATTTCCATTATTTCCTTGCTATGAAATTGTATGTTGAAAGCATTGCAGTGTCGAATACACAATGCCAGGTGACACTGGAAGGAAGAAAGTAGTTTTAAAACATTTAACATAGTGTTGATTTTTCTCTGTAAATACATTTTAAGAAAATGATAGTTGATTCAAATTGAATGAATAATCTGAACACTAAGTTGACCTGGCTAGAAAAGAAAAATCTGGCTGATTAGGCTGTGGTACTGGGATTCAGATTCTTCAAGGATTTGGCCGGAACCATACTGTCACATGGAGTTAAATATTGTTATCATTTTCGGAAATTGGATAATTCCATTTCTCAGTTTCCTCTCAACATCCTCACCTGCTTTTCATTCTAGGATATATATAGCTTCATATGCTAGTCTTGAGGATTGCCCCGTGCCTTTGTGAGGTCCAAACTGGAAAAGGTAATAGGCTGCTCGATTTAATTTACATTTGCTTATGATGGATATGTGACAGGCTTAGTCGCAACATGAAAGATAATATTGAATTACTGTGTATCTTTTGTTCTTTACTGGGCATTAAAATTAACTAATTTATGAAAGTTCCTATTGCCATTACGAGCTTGCACAATGCCAGGTGTTTCTCATGTCAGGTGGGAAATTTGAGAAGGATAGAAGAAATAAATCTTGCAAATACACCAATGATCATTTTTTTTCCTCTAGAAAACCAATTATCTTGTAATCTTTGACTGGTTGGCTAATACCAATCTGCAGCACCATGAGCTGACAATGCTGTGATGATCAGGACTGAAGTCCCTTCTGAACCCATCATGTCTAGTGCCATATGAATTAATATTGATGTCCTAGAGCAGCTTACAACTTTATGTGTAGTATCTGTTAGCTATATTTTCACTAGCGATTCAATTACTTATTTTTTTATTTTTTAACGTAGAAAGATGTAATATAAACATAGTGGTGGTGATTTTTCACCACAAGTGATTGGATAGTCGATCCTCACCACAAGCGAGAAATGAAGTGGAGAAGTGCGCGTAAATAAAACACAACATAGAAAAAAGGGACACACAGGATATTATATGAAAACTCTTAATCTAAAAAAATCACGGGAAGGAGGGGCTTCACTATAATTCTCAGGTAACAAAGATTACAAGAATCTAGAGGATGTGTACAGACTCGAATCAGAATCAAACTCAGTGATTAGAATTCAAAGTCCAAAAAGAGGTCCCAAAAGTCTCAGAGTGTCAAAGTCTCAAGGCCTTTTTTAGTAGGAGGAGATCTACTTATACTCGACTGAGCTCTTGGCATGGAGGCAGATGGGTACGGGCGAGATCTTCGTAATTGCATAATTTGCACATGTCAAACTTGTTGTAACAACCGTGAATCGTGATCATCAATGCTGATTTGTTGGGATTGCATGCAAGAAAATTTCCACTGTTTATAACCGTCTGCGCTGAGTGGTGCTGCATGTTATGAACGTGGAGGATAATAATGTTGTGTATATGTCGGTGGAGATTAAGAGTAATCTATTGCTGGAGATGAGAGATACAGGGGGAGAGAGAGAGAAGAGAGAACTAGAGAGAGAAAGAGATGAGACAGAGAAGAGAAACGAAGAGAGAAAGAGGGATGGTCAGAGAGAGAACTGGAGAGACAGAGAGATACATGAGGGAGAAAGAGAAGAGAGAAAGATGAGAGAGAGAAGAATGAGATGAGAGAGAGAGAGAGAGAAAAGAGAGAGGGAGCGACAACCCCCTCTACCCGCGCACAGGGAGCCAAGGTGGCCCCCTGGCCGCGCATGGCCGCCGCCGGCGCCAAGCTCTGGGGTGGCACGACCACCCCAAAAAGAAAGGGGAAAAGGGGGAATTTGGGTTTGGAGGTGGAGAAGAGTGGCGGCGGCGGCAGTTGAGATGGTGATTTTGGGTGGTGGTGGAGAAATTGAAGGAGATGAGAGGAGGAGTAGGTGCTATGGGGGTGAAGTTGGAGTGGAGAAGATGGTGGTGGTGGTGGTTGATTTGAAGAAGAAGAAGAAAAAGAAGATGGAGATGGTGGTGATTTTGAGGAGGAAGGAGATGGTGGTATTGATATTGGTGTTGGTGAGAGGAAGAGGTGGCCGAAGTTGGGATGAGGATCCTCACCTGTGACGGTGGTCGGAACGCCAGAGTGGGGCCCGTTTTGGGCATCGGCCAAAAATGGAGAAGAAGAAGAGAAGGGAGAGAAAGATAAAGAAATAGAAAAGAAAAAGGGAGAATGATGATAGAAGTGATGGATGGGAGAGGGGAATTAAATGAAGGGGGAGTGGCGGTTGGTGGAGTCGGTGGGGAAAGAAAAAGAAAAAAGAAAGAAAGAAAAGGAAAGGTTTCAAAAAAATATATAATATTAAAATAAAGTCGGGAAATATCGATTGTTCCAGAAAAATCTCCATAAATACCCAGAGATAGAAAACATTGCCCTGAGAAATAATACAAAATCAGTTTTCAGAAATAAAATCTCGTTTTCTAATTAAAAAATCCTGGAGTCAACTATCGATACTGGTCTAAACTAGTTCGGCCGGATTCTGATAAATTTTGAAAAATCTCAGAAAATGCATTAAAGGAGAAAATATGATTCTAAGAAGCAATGTAAAAGTGAAATCCAAAATTCAATTCTGATTGTAAACTAAAAATCTTGGAATCAACCAGCAATATTGGCCGACATCAAATCCGGTGAAATTTTGATAAATTTAGAAAAATCTCAAAAAAGTATTTAGATAGAAAATATGATTTTAAGAAATAATGTGAAAGCCGTTTCTAGAAATTCAACTCCGTTTGTAAATTAAAAATCCGAGAATCGATCAACGGTATTGGTCAACACCGGTTTTGAAGATTTTCAATTTAATTCAGAAAAATTTCAGAAAATCATAGAAAATCTAAAATAAAATATTAAAAAACGATGTTTGTAACTATAATCGATCAATTCTGAATACTGAAAAGACCAACTCAAGTAATACCCTAGGATTGGTCCCCGGTTCAGACTAGGGCTGACTCCGGGTCCACGACTCTCCGGATCCAAGGCAAAATGATCATATAAATAATTCATAATAGAAAATAAATACATGAAGTAAATCAAAAAATATGATCGAAAAATTTGAATACGCTACTGAGTATGTATTCCGGAAGCGGGGTGTTACATGTTGGATGGAAGTGAAGAGGGGTGGAGATGAGGTGGGGGCATTCATGGATGCTTGGGAAATTGGGTGAGGTGTCATAACTATGTAAATTTTACGAAATTAATTAATAAAAAGAATTGTAAAAAAACAAAACCCTATTTATGTCTCTCCCCTTTCCCCCAAACTTTTCAGCTTCTCCTCCTCCTACTGAGAAACGAATCCCACCAATTTCTCCCTCTCTTGAATCAAGATCAAGGTAAACTCTATCTCCCCTTCTTTCTTTCTTTCTTTCTTCCTCTCTCACACTCTCTCTTGCCTTTTCTCCTAGCCGCAATAGCACCGACCAGTGAGGGCCGACGTGGGCGGCGCGGCGAGCGGCGTGGCGGGCAGGAGTGGGCGGCGTGGCAGGCAGCCTGGGCATGTGCGGTCTGGGCCGAGAAGGGGAGGGGTTGGTGGTGACGAGCGGGGTTCGTGGTGGCCGGAATTCGAGCTTCGTCGAGCGAGAGATCGTCAACTGTATGGCTTAACTCAAGCTAAATTTTCAGACCATATTATAATTGAAGGTAAATCATCAATATCCCTTGAATTAGAGATTGAATTAACATCAACTATTAACCCTAGGCCTATTCAGGATAATAATTGCGATACGAGGGAGGATTCGGACGGGATCTCTCACCGGAACGCTCCTCGGAAACTTAGTGAGTAAACTATCATACCCATAAATCAAGTTCTTGGCATTGCTACATTCCGAGTAAATAAAGTATGAAATCAGTAAAGGAATTGAGAGGATTCGGGGGCAATTTCATGTAGTATTGAGGTAATCTAGTATCATGAAGATAGTATTATTTCCCTAAATGAATGAATCGAAACGTTAGCCCTTCATGATTTTGTAAATAGAACTAATATTGAGATGTGATTAAATTTCTATCTTGTGCTATATTGACAAACTTTAGGGAAGACATGATTGTATGTTAACATTCTAAATTCAACCTATATGGAAGACGAGTAAGATTTAGCTATAATCTATGAGTAAGAAGAACAGAAAAACAAAACCCTATATTAGTAGTTTATTTTAAACTCTTGATGTAGTAACAATCCTATGTACGTAGATTTTGCATATCATAAGGGCTGATGCACATGTCTGTATCTATATATGCACACACACACACACATACATATAACCGTTTTGAAACTATTTCGTTTATTTGCATATGATACAAATATCACGTGTACATGTGTATGATAATTGTGTCATATGTGTTATGTTTGTTTACTTGGAGGAAGGGACCGGCGGGAGCCGATAGGAGGGGGAAGACGGAGATTTATTATATATATTTATAAGGAGAAAAGGGTCGGGCAGAAACCAATAGGAGGGGAAGACGGAGGTTTATTATATATATATATATATATATATATATATATATATATATATATATATATATATATAAGGAGGTAGGGGCCGGGTGGGAGCCGGTAGGAGGGGAAGATGGTGATCAATTATCACACACACACACACACACACACACAGAGAGAGAGAGAGAGAGAGAGAGAGAAGAGAGAGAGAGAGAGAGAGAGACTTGTGTCCTTCCAAAAAGATTTGAGCCCAAATCCTTTCACCTCATATACAACCCGCCGACATTCGAATACAAGATCCACTCTATTGAAGTTGATCTATATTATTTCAAGTATCTATAAACTAAAAATCAAGTGTTTTAAATACTTTTTGTCCATCCATCAAGCGGCGCAAAATAGACTACCGGAAGTAGTGAGTTTGTTAGATCTATGTCTTTAGACATACGAATTCTCGATCCGGCTATTTGATTATGATCTAGACATTTAAAAACCCCTACAAACTAATTTTTGTTAGGTTTCAAATGTTTTACACCGTTAAACTAACTAACTCACTATTTAGGCCATATGTTTTTCCCCTACTTGATGTATGAGCAAAAAGTATTTAAAATACTTGATTTTTGATTTATAAATACTTCAAATAATATAGATCAACTTCAACGGAGTGAATCTTGTATTCGAATGTCGGAGGGTTGTATTTGAGGTGGAAGGACTCAGGCTTAAATTCTTTTGGAAAGACACAAGTCTATCTCACACACACACACAAGGAAGAAGGGGCCGGGCGGGAGCCGGTAGGAGGGGAAAGACGGAGAACTGAACCTCATTTTCATGAACTATGTATGTATATGCCAAATAGCAAATATTATCATGTATTGCCTAATTATGATATTCTGTAACATGAAATTTGTAAGTACAACGAATATCTAAATTAATAAAGTTATCAACTGTTCGATGCGATTACACATGCATACATGTAGGAATATACACATTGTAAACCCCCACGAAAGCTTGAACTTGTAGCTATTTGTGTAAAGATAATTAAGAATTAATAAAAAGAGAAATTCATGGTAGTTGAGACATCTAGATAATAATTGTGAAGTCTATGGGAATGATAGGAGTGGCTTGCATTACAGAGTGAAAATTTATTGTAATTCATGTAAAAGTTATGTAGATCACTTCTAAAGGTTATGGATAAAATGGAACTCATAACTTATCAAATTTTAGCATGGTTTACTCACTAAGCTGTCGAGCTTACCCCGTTTTTTTCCTATCTATTTCAGTTTTGGATAAAGGTAAGGGGACTGTTTAGCTCGGAAGAACTAAATGATGAGTTGAGCGACACACTTTTCATGTTTTACTTATGCTAGTCATTTTTACATGTTTGCTTTACTTTTGGGAACTCTTCTAACTTGTGTATGTATGTATGACACTGGTTATATGTATCTGGTACTTGTGATATTTTTGGGACTATGGACATCTCGTATATGTAATATTTTGGGACTGAGACTAGTGGTTTCACTTGGTAATGATGGGAATGAAACTGATTTTGTTGGTCTTATGAATTACTAAGTTACTTTTGGTGGAAGTGAATGATGTGAAATTATATGATGAGATTGTGGATTTTGGTTGTAAACATATACATGAAGATAATTAGGCAATGTGGGCTAAAATTGTTATTTGGTATAAGTAGGCCGTGTGGACCGAAAAATTGATGTATTGTATTATGATAAAATCATTATTAGGGGAGGTGTTGTCGAAATTTCCGGTAAAATATAAAGATTATGGTTAAACTGAAAGTTATTAGACTAATCTTTCATTTAGAAACTGGGACCGTTACACATCTGAAATTGAGGCTTTGCTAATAAGACTGGCCAAATCAGATGTTAGGCCTTTGAAAGGCGGGCTAGTCCAATTCTGGTCCATACTTGGTTGGTATGTCGGATTCGGGTTCGGGTCCTTATTTGCCCAACCTGTATCAGCTAACCCTTGCCTCTCAGTCCCAAGTGCCTCAACAGAATGTAGGGGCCCGCCCTCTTTCTCAAAGCGGGTCGGTGAAGGATCCAAATTCTGCTCAAAACCGAAACCTGGCTCCCCCTCAGAAATTGAATTCAAATTTGAATCCGCCAACCTACGAAATTCGTGTCCAGCGACCACTGAACCGCGCAGCACGTCACTATCACTGACATTCTCTGCCCCGCTGGTTTCAGCCTGTCCAACAATCTGTGCGTCTCCAGAAGCACCCTTCTCTCTTACCGGCGTCTCCGCCAAACGCCCGTCGCCGGTCGTTGCCATGAGAACTCATTTCTTGCTGCGTGCAGCGGCGTCAATGACGACTACGCCAGAGAGTGATTCCTTGGTCACTTGCGCCACCGTGCGATTGGTAGGAAACCAAAATGAAAGACCCCCGCCTTCTCCCCCTTCGGCTTGGTGTGACCCTTGATGATCGGGAACTCAAATGAATCAGAAGCAGGAAACACTATCACTGACGTCCTCTGCCCCGCCGGTGCCAGCCTGTCCAACGGTTGGTGCGTCACCCGAAGCACCCTCCTCTCTTACATGCATTGCCGCCAAACGCCCATTGCCGGTAGTTGCCGTGAGAACTCCTTTGCTGCTGCGCCCAGCAGCGTCAACGACGACTGTGCCAGGGAACGATTCCTTGGTCATCGCTTGCGCCGTCGTGCGGTTGGCAGGAAACCAAAAATTAAAGACCCCCGCCTCCTCCCCCTCCGGCTTGGTGTGACCCCTAATGATCGGGAACTCAAACGAATCCCGATCTCCACTCTCAATTCCACTGCCGTCTGACCGGTCGGTTGACGCGAACGGTTCCTTCCTCTGCCCCGGTGAGGGAGTTTTTGAGGGACTTTTTGAACTAAATTTACAAGCACATTACAGAGTCAATAGGTGTATTACACAATGACTCGACTTCACTGTATACAAAAGGCTCTTAGGCTCAACTAGCGATTCATAGAGACTCGCTCACGACTACAGAGGCTCCACATGAAGGTTATTAGCAGTTTTGTGAAGACTAGGTTGTTGTCTGGGGATATGGGTGCCAAGTACCAACACAACTAGTTTAAGTAGGATTCAAAGAAAAGAATTAACCCTCTCCAGTTGCTATAATTAGAGAGCAGCAATATGTCTTTATTCTTTATCGAATTGAAGTTTACCAAAAGTTCAAAGCAAAGTACAAAGCTTTGACTATGCACAAAAATTTACTACAGTTACCTCTCATCAAAACTTGATCTACATTTACTAATACTTGATCTTACACTCATTAATACCTAAAACATGCACTTGATCTACATTTACCTTCGCCATGATCAATGTCTAATATAACTAAGCAACACAAATTGCAAAAATAAAGTTTAAAAAAAATTAGAAAACACGTGAATAAATAGAAACAAAGGATGATGAATCATATAAGTGGTTAAAAACAAATAAATTAGTACTCACAATTATATGGCAACACACTAGTCCAAACAGAATTATGCGAAATGAGTCTCAAATTCTTGCCATAAAATGCGAAGCAATATACAATAACCTTTAAGAAATGTGCTTTGCAAAATCTAAAAATTACATAGATTTACATAGATTTGAACATATATATGCGATCTTGTAGCCGTCTACGTATAAATCACGTCGAATACCCGTCAACATCCAAACATGCATACGCTGAAGCTTGATGTATATCTACTCTACTCATACATTATGTGCCCTCAAAGGAAATTTGAAAGGAAAAAAAATAAAAATTCCAGAAAATCCAGAGTCCAGAATGTAAGATATTTTTCTTCATGTGACTCATTCCATTTTATTTTTGACATAAAGAAACATATCATATAATAGAATGAAATAAATGAAGAGCCATATGATTTGCTAGTTATAATCATCTTGATATGAGTTATAAAGAAAAAAAAATCTCTATTTTTTTTTTACACGTTTACGACAGGTACACGTCTCTATATAAAACTAACAACAGTGGACCCCTTGAATGATTTTAAAATTCTCCCGATAAAAAGGACCCACATGTATTACTCTTGTATAGAAAAGTAGAGTTGTAAGCGTGTCGGAGAAGTATTTTTGGATTATAAAAAGCAATCCTCGCCTACAGGCATTTAGTTTTCTCCCATCAAGAAAAAAAAAATATAAAAATTATGAAGTAGGCAAGGAAAAAAAATCATGAAATCTTCTCTCTCTCTGAATTTGGGTTTTTACTCATACATATATCTTCAAGTGATAAAGATTACGTGTTCATATCACTGAATATGACAGGAGGTATATCCATAAACTCATGTTTTGATATGAGGTTAATTAACTAAATGATGTCATACTATTTAGAATTGTGAGTTGATCCTCTAAGAACGGTTCTCACGAATTCATGTGAGAACTTTCACCTGGGCCATCGGATCTGATAGAGATCTAGTTTTATTTGATTTGATCTATCAGATTCGACGACCCACGTGAAAGTTCTCACAGAAATCCGTGAGAACCGTTCTTAGAGGATCAACTCTCATTTAGAATTTAATTCATGTTTATTATCAACATTAGAATAGGTTTTTCTAACACAGAACCGTACCTATCTTGTAAGAAAAACTCAATTTATAATATCATTCTCTTATTTGAGCGGTGGTGCAGGCTAGTATGACACATGAAAACGAAATAGGAAAACTATGAAAATAATGAATAAATAGAATTTGAAACTAAATTGATTTTGGAAAGTGTAAATTCTAGAAAATAACTATGAACCTTATCCTATCTAGCACTCAAAATTTAAGTCATAATACCCACTATGGTTTAGCTGAAAAAATGGTTTATGTTGGACCTTTCGGAGGAATCTAATATGCCAATCACTAAGATCAGCGAAACAACACTGAGTCAATCACGAACCAAGTATAGCACGAACGCAAAAATAAAGAGAGAAAGCGAGAACAAATAATTTAATGAGGTTCGACAACTTGCTTACGTCTTCGGGACAGAAGAGAGAAGATCTTATTCAATCAACAGAGTTGCAAGGATTACAAATTGATCCGAAGATTCAAATGATCTAGATTGATTCAAATAGAGATATACGCATTTTTGCATGAATTCTCTCAACCCAAAACTAACCCTTAAACTCTCAATACAAATCATCTCTCAAGGTTACTCTCAAGAGTACAAATTAGGGTGCAACACTCCTTAAAATATAGGCAGAGAACCCACGAAGGAAAAAACCAAAAAATCTGAAATCTTATCCGAACTGAAATCAAAAATCAATTCGGAAACTACCAGTACACATAGCTGTCAACAACCAATGAGACATGCTGACAGACTGAGCCAACCCAAACTCTTAGTTGGTCCCCTGTCGACAGAGTGAGCCGTCTCTGTCGACTGTTACAAACGCCTATTGATAGCTCCTTGTCAGAGCTCCACTTTGTTCTCTGTTGGCGTATCCGTGTATTCAATGTCAACAGCCATCACATGCCCGTCGAAAGCTGCATGCTTCTACTGCTAATGTCTCCTTTTGTCTTCAATGTCGAAATATCTTTGCTTTATCTAATTGAGTTTGAAAACTCCAATTTTCATTTTTCATCTTCTTCCCCATAATTTCTAGCCTCGATGAAGATTTCTCAAATATGAGCTGAACATCACGAATAATCAATTTCAGCTTAGCAAATGGGCTACACTATTACGGCTGCTACGTATCCCCTGCCCAAGGGATCAAGCCACACGTAGTTCATCCAAATGAGCTCTTCATCACGATTGTCATGGAGAACAACGGTCTTCAACTTGAGCTGATCTTGCTCATCAACTTAGATTCACGTTTCTTCACCCACTTTTATGGATTCATCTTGGTTCTTATAGCTGCAAATAACTCAACTTTTTCTTCAACCTGTTCAGCATCCAGACCGGCAACACGACCTCCACTCGGTGTCACATCTGGTGAGATCCCAAACGATACTGATCCAACTGGAGATGGGAGAGTAGCATCAACTTTCACCTGATGCGCTATATCTTTGGTCTTCATCCTCTCCCCATGTTGAGAGACGGCAGACTTCAACAATGAAGCCTCATCAAATGTGACATACCTGATCAACACTATCTTCTTGTTTTTAGAGTCTCATAACTTGTAGTCTTTTAAATTTCATTTAACACAAAAAATACAAACCTTTTTACTCACGGATTCAACTTGTCATCTTTGACTCCAAATTAGGTCTGATATTCAAATACCCACAACAAACTATATTCTTGAGCAGCTCCACCTGATCAAATATCCAATAGAGTTTTACCTTCTATCGTGGTTGACGGTAACATATTCATGAGATGGATACTATACACCAAAGCATAAGCCCAAAATGATTTGTTTGATGATGCTTTAGACAACAAATATTGAACCTTCTCCAGTAGACACGATTCAACTTTTTAGCTACCATAATCTGTTTTCAGACTGTGAAGTGAATAACAATACCATTGTTCTGGCCAAATTGCAGGAACCGATTTTTGTACTCCCCAAAATGATCAAATTGGAGTACTCTGATCTTCTGTCAGCCTGTTTCTCCATCAACTTATTCCACTTCACGAACAAATCTAGGACTTCAAATTTTTATTTCATAGGGTATACCCAATAATGCCTAAATGAATCATCAACAAAAGAGATAGCATCGATGACCTCCAAGTAATGCAGTCTTGGTCGGTCCCCAAATTTTCATGTGAACCAAATCAAGAAGACCTTTCGTGTGGTGAATAACAGTGACAAATTTTATTTTTGTCTCCTTGCCCAGAACAAAATGCACACATGACTCCAAATTGTAGGTCAATGCACCTTCTAATAATCTTTGCGCTGCCAATGCTTGCAAAGAATTCAAACCAACATGTCTGAGTCTCAAATGCCATAACCTGGTAGAGCCGCCATCCAATAATTTTGAAGCTGTCAAATTTTGCACTACCCTTCAAGTAGTATAAGTTGTTATGTCGAATGCCCTTCAGAACAACCAATGAGTCACTGGACATCTTAAGAACGTCTTCTCCAAGAGTCCTTCTTAGGTCATGCACCTCTTAAACCCCAATTGAGATAAGATTCTTCTTTAACTAAGAGACATACTTCACATCCCCAGCTCTCTCACCGCCCCATCAAACATCTTGGTATGAACTGTACATGTCCCCTCAATGTGGCATGTGTTCCGTCTTCAAACGACACCAAGCCTCCATCTAGTTTTACAGAACTAGCAAACCACGTTTGAGACAAACGTGATAGATAACATCTGTATTCAAAATCCACTTAGATACCTCTGAGTAGAAAACTTAGGAGAAATAGAGGAAAACACTAAAGATTCAGAATCAGTACCATCATCCGCCAGTGCGATGTTTACCTCTTATTTCGGTCTCTTCTTCTTATTGAGTCTTGGACAATCAATTTTCCAATATCTTTCTTCCTTGTAGAAAGCACACTTGTTCTTTCTCAATTCGTGATTATCGATTATGGACTTACCAACATCTTCCTTGACCATCTGATGATTGCATTCAATTCCTCCTACAGTCGACACCTCTGCTATTGTGCTACTAGAAGAAGACGCCTTATTCTTCCTCCTCACCTCGTGATTCACAAAAGAAACCAATACATCATTATAGCTAAGGAAGATTTACCATATATCAACATTAGAACGAAGGTCTCATACTCTTAATCCGGAAGAGAGCTCAATAGAATCAACGTCTTGTCCTCGTCCTTAATCACCTCATCCACGTTAGCTAGGTCTGCAAGAAGATTCGTGTAGTTATTCATGTGCTCACCAATAGAGATTCTATTCTTCAACTGGAAGCGGTGAAGCCTCCTCTTCAAATGCAAGCGATTCTCGATGCTCTTTGTCAAATAATAGCTTTCAAGGATCTCTCAAATATTCTTTGCAGAAGTCTTTGTCATCACATGATACTTGCTGTCTTGTGTCAAAAAAGACTTAATGACGTCACATGCCGTCTGATTCATCTTATCCCAATCCTTTTCTAAATTCACCGCTGATTTCTCTAACAAAAGTAATGTGTTTTCTAAGTTCTGCGCGTTCAGCGCATCCTTCACCTCGCATCTTCACATACCAAAGTTAATCATGCCGTAAAACTTAACTACATCGATCTTCGACTGGTGGATATTCACGGTCTTCACCGTGGACTGATTAACCTTGGCCATCTCCTCTAGAAAACACCAAATACAATGTGAAAAACTAACAGAAAGTAAATCCAAACTAGATAAATATCAAACCTTTACCTCAAAGTAAAACTCTAGACTAGTTTTCGAACGATCTACTCCACCTAAATTGATCCCAATAAGCAAAACCACCTATGTTCTGAGATCAACAAACGATCCCACGAACAGACCAACGTAGCTCTGAGATCGACACACAATCTCTGCCAAATAGACCATAATGCTTTTGGGATCGACACACAACCTCAGCTGAACCTGGGAAGCTCTGATACCACTTGTTGCGCCTTCGAGGAATCCAACACGCCAATTACCAAGATCAGTGAAACAACGCCGTGTCAATCACGAACCAATTATAGCACGAATATATAAACAAAGATAGAAAGTGAGAATAAACAATTTAACAAGGTTCGAAAAATTGCCTACGTCCTTGGGGCAGAAGGGAGAAGATTTTAATCCATCAACAGAGGTACATGGGTTACAAATTAATTCGAAAATTCAACTGATCAAGATTGATCCAAATAGAGATCCTACACAATTTGCCGCAGAATTCTCTCAACCAAACTAACCCTAAAACTCTCAATAGAAATCACCTCTCAATGTTACTCTCAAGGTTGCAAAGTGGGGTACATCACCCCTCAATATATAGGCAGAGAACCCATGAAGAAAAGAAAATCAAAAACTCTAAAATCAGATCAGAATTGAAATCAGAAACCAATTTGAAACTGCTAGAACACATAGCTGTGGAGAGCCAATGAGGCATGTTGATAGACTGGGCCAACCCAAACTCTCGGCTGGTCCCTTGTTGACAGACTAAGCCGTCCCTGTTGACCGCTACAAACACCTATCGACAGCTCCTTGTCAGCTGTCGACTAACTGACCTCCACTCTGTTCTGAGTTGGTGTATCCATGTATCCTCTATTGACCATCATCACATGGCTGTTGACAACTGCATGCTTCTGCAACTAATGTCTCCTTTTCTCTCCAATGTCCAAATCTCTCTGTTTATCCAATTGAGTTTGAGAACTCCAATTTTTAATTTTCATCTTCTCCCCAACGTATAGACTACTTCAAAGGCTGAAGAAAATGTAATAGGAAACTTATGAAAATAATAAATAAAAAGAATCTAGAACAAAACTACTTAAAATTTTATTAAAAATATAAAATAATATTATATAATTAAAAGAATAGCATCCATCATCAATGATTAGTAAATTAAAATGAATAAAGGTGGTAAGTTCATTTCAAATTATAGTTGATGTCATTTTGGGATGTGGTGGCCGAAGAAATCTTTTAGGTGATTCATAAATGTTCTAATTTGAGTGGGAACGAATTTCAATTGTGTCGTAAAGATTAAGAATAATAACTGCTAGTTTGACACCTTTAGCTACGATCATGAGTGAAGCAATCTACAGGGGTAAAAAAAAACAAAAAAAGGACTGGTTTTCAATCTGATTTGTCTTCGGAAAAAAAGAAAGAATATCTCTAGTACATCTCACAGTAGAGTTCTAGTCGCTGTGCATTTAGAGATAAAGTTTAGATGCACCATAAAAAGCTAATGATCCACTCTATACGAGGGATCAGAGAATAGTTAGACCAAATGCAACCTAGTAATAGGACCAATTTTACAATTTTGGGTTGCCATGCAAAACTCATATTATACTTTTAACTTAATTTAATTTATCTCTTTTATGAACTTGATGGATAATTACTCATTCCTCAATGTTGGTACACAACCTTGCCAACTCCCACTCCCTGCCCCTTTTTTCTTTCTTCTTTTCTTCTTCACTTTCCTTTCTTCTTCTTTTTTTTTTTTTGGAAAGAGAAACCCATTGCCATCATGACGAAGAAGAACATTGGGAAGTAGTAAGAGAAGCAAACTAAAAAGAAGAAGAGAACTCTCAATAAGGAAGAAAGGAACTTTCTTTAGAGAGGAGAATAATTACCTACCACTCTTTATTGGTCCTCTTCTTCCTTTTAGTCAAGCAAACCACGATTGAGTTAATTACATATCAAGCGAACAAGAACCGTTTGCTAGTGGCTCAATTTTTTTTGAAATTGAGCCTTTGATATTGATACTAGCCGTTTCTCTCCTTGAAGAAGAGGAAGAAGATTTTTTTTTTTTTTTAATATACTTAAAAAGGTTATTTAAGTAACTCATACGACAATAAATGTCCAATGAATGTAACTACAATTTTTCTTAAATTATTTGCCGAATATATTTGAAATATCATAACAGCCAAGCTTATTCAAGCCGAACACGAGCAAGCAAGCCTAGTTTCAATTCAGCACTTTTGTAAATTCCACCAACTCAAGGTATCCACTAGCAAGCGCTCCGAATTGACAATCAAATAGTGACTGAAACCAAAATACAACTCAGGAAGTAAATCGTTTAAACTTCAATTTCCCACCGGAACTATAAGATATGATGTCAAATAGACAACCACCACAGCAATGTTCTCTCGTGAAATCTTCTCAACTCTCTCATCCAGACTGGTGTCCTATGGCTGAAGTTAAGCACCTAATAAATTCACCGAACTTTAGTTCCCTGCAAATTTAATTCCATCAGTTAGAAAATACAATATTCTGGTAAATGCATGTTCATACCATGTAGGAACAATAAGATTATCAAATCCCGAGTTATAATCGCACATGTTTCTGACTTAATACTGCTTCTGTGAGGATTGCCATGAAACAAGCTGTTTGACTGTAAAGAAGAAAAAATGAAAACTTATGAACGAAAAAGGCAATTCAGCTTACTACTCTCTGTACTTTTCAGCTATCAATTTAAGGTTGTACGACCTCCTGTTTGGCAACGAGCACAACAGAAAATTCCAGCCTCAAGGATACAGCAACCTGACTGGATTGATACAAACCATAATAGAGTTTTAAACTAGCAACATGTGTAATGTACATGAAATCTTTGATCAGAGAATGCAGCCTTTACATTTTCTTTTTCTTTTTCTTTTTTTTTCCCTTTTCCTATTTCTGGAACAAAGAATGAAAGGACTAATTTTGGGGGCAGAACAACTGTCTATGCCCCCAAATTTACGACAGTTTTAAAACTATGCTGTACAAACAGACCTAGATTTGCAGTAATCCCAGCATTTCTCACTCGCACGGACCCACAGCTTGTGCCCCCATATTGAAAATAACGCCATCTCTTCAAGCAACAATTATATGCAAAAAGAATGCTCTTGTGTGATCTGGGAAAACAGTTGCAATTGCAACACAGCAAAGCTTGTTACTACATTCCCCATTTTGCTGCTCAGTAGGCTGAGCAAAGAGATGCTTGTCAGATGATCAAATGAAATTCCGTTATTTACAGATCAACAGCACGAAAGGATTCACCAAAAGAAATCCCCATGCAGAGATATGGGAGACTGCTGATCACTTCACACGGAATTCATGTCTAAATATTGTGAGATTTTGTGTGAATTTGTCCCTGTTCTTTGAATCCAAACTCCGAGTGACATCAGCCATTAGCTTATCAAAACATAACAAGAGACGTTGCTGCTGATCCAGTGGCTGCATATTTTAGCAAAAGTTGAAAACATGTTAGCGCATTGCGACTTTCAAATTAATAAACATAGTATTTAAACAATAAAGCACAGCCAGACTTAATTTGAAACCCCAACCTAATAATACCCCAAAATTCTGGTTTTAAAACTACAGGACTAGCAATCCTAAAGGACGGTTAATTTGTGGGGAAGTCAGGACATATGGTAAATGTTTAAAAATGTTTAACACACCTGTGAAGACAAAATTTGAGCTTTCAGGTCACCAAAAATCTGCAGGGAAATGACAGCACAGAGTCAGTGAAAAATAATTTTAGACCCCAATAAGGAAAAAGAAAACAGTTTAAGTACAGGATAAAACATCCGAAGAGCATATCTACATATCAACTAGCTCTGAATAGCATGATTACTTTTATAATGGCAAAAGAAGTAGCACTAAATATTCTTTGAAAGCCAAATATTGACATTTTTCTGACGAATAGTTTATATGGTATGTAAAACTCTTCAACACAAAAAACAGAAACCCAACGACACTAAAGGAATGTAGTACTAAAGGTTAGGAAATCAAAACTAGCCATCAAGCATGCGACAGCAACACAATAAATTTCTGCCTAATTATTAAACAAAAGCAATGATCTGGTCTACAGAGGAATTCACTATTCAATTAAGGTTAACAATTTGCAAAGATGTAGAATGCTATATACTCCTAATATACAGTGAGACGCTCATTGAGCAGATTCATCAGACTGGAATCAGAACTAAACAAAGTAAGCATAATTTATTAGGATTTTCAGAAACCTAATCACTGCCAAAATTCTATAGGGGTATTGTTACTCCAGAAGACTCTGTCATACAATTTCCAGTATTAAATGAAATTGCCTAATAATCTGAAAAGGTTATGACAAGAGTGGGATTTTGACAAGGGTGAAACAATCATAAACCTTCGGAATGCCATTTAACTGAAAGGACTATCAGCCATGATTAAATTGAAACTCTGGAAGGGAGACAGTATGATTCAAAAGAACAGGTTCCCCATGTAGGTAAAAGTATGACAGGATGGACACCTATAAAATCCGAGTAACACCCCATGTATATGGTAAAGCATGGTTTTGCGGTGACGTGAGCCAATTGGCACATAACAATACAATTCCTTAAAATGTTATAACTGATTGAGACAGGAGAGTGAAAATGACCCATTCTTTTCTAAAGAAGGTAGGCAAATTTAAATAAAGGCAGGCAATCTTAAAAACAGGCGGGAAAATATGCAAAAAATGCCGGCAAAATTTAAAGAAGGTAAACAAATCTGAAAAGGGCAGAAAATTTTGAAGAGAGGTGGACAAATTTTAAAAAGTAGGAAAATTCATGAAAATGCACGTAAATTTAAAAAACAATATAAATTCAAAGAAAGGAAACAAATTTGCAAAAAAACGTGGGCAAATTTAGAAAAAAAGGCAGATAAATTTGAAAGGGGGGCACATTTAAAAAAGGAAGTAAATATTCTTATTATAAAGGTAACCATATTTTTATCGAAGGCATTAATGTCTTGTAGCCTTCAATGATGTTCCATCATGTCATTAATGTCTTGATTGGTGAGAAGTTTGATGATAGTGTATGGTTGTATCAAGGGTATAAAATCAACTTCAAACTTTGTAGGGGCAAACCAAACTTTTCTGCTACCTCCTTCAAGCTTCCAAGCAAGTCCCTCCTATACAGCCTTCATCCTCAACCAAGCACAAAATGGATCCGTTCATTTTTTTAGGAATTTTTTTTAATGGGTTCAAAGAGAAGTTGAGGAAGAAGAAAATAGAGTATGAAGATAAAGACAAAAGTGGAGGTAGGTAGGAGAAGATGGATGTCTTGGAGAAGGAGATTAATGAGAGAATTTATCTATAGTGGCCCACCCATTTTCTCACAAATTTTCAAGATTTCCCCTTTTTCCCTTATTTTTTATGTCAAAAACAAATGAAATTGAAAATTCTCGAGGTCAACAAATTGCTAAGAAGCATACAAATTTTTCTGCAGCTATTTGTTTTTCCTGGCACCGTCAGCCGCATTAAAGCTGCCAAGGTCACCTTTTAGAAAAGATAATTTGGGAGGGAAGGTGGGTAAGGGTAGTATTGGGCTTTGTTTGGTAAGTCGGGTTGGGAGAGTTGGGTGTTTTAGAGAGGAGTTGGGAAGAGTTAGAGGTTAAGAGTTATTAACTCTTACACCAATTTGAAAATTGGTGTAAGCGTTAAAACATTTGCCCCAAAAAGCAGAGGGCAAAGTGCAAATTTTTTAAAACAAAATTCCAAAATTTCCCTTGAAAAGCCATGTGATGATTACACCCTAACTCTTGATGAAAATGGGTGTTTGGAAGAGTTAGCAAGAGTAAGAGTTAAAAGCCTAATTCTTGCCAACTCTTGTAGCCAAACAAGGCCTAAACATACTAAGTCACATGCAAACAAAAGGAAGGACGGAGTTATTTTGACCAAAGTCAACGAGGGTTATTGGCACAATAAAAAAACAAAAAAACAGTGGTATGGAGGAAATTTCTGAAGATCTCCGCAGGGGGGGGGGGGGGGTGAAGCACCCGATAAAGTTATATACATCTGTCCACATCAAACCTTATATCTAATGGAATACAATATCAAACACTAAAAAATCATGAATGTATATCCAAATGAGCATTGTTCAAGGAGTGATACACTTCCTTTGTGGAAGGTCGTGGATTCGAATCTCCCTATTTGCGGTCAGCGAGGGGATCTTTTTCAAACTAAATTTTTCACGATGCACTAAGAGACTTATTACACAATGGGTCGACTTCGGAGGGTGTGCCAAGCGCATCATTCTCCTTCATGGGAGCTTCTTTCCTCCACAATAGTAGACCCTTGTTAGGGGCTATGATGTAAGCTGATGGGTCTTCTATGGGGAAAAAAAATCTTGAATATCTATTTCCAAATGATAATTAAAGAATGCACCATACTTTTGACTCATAGATCATGCTTGGGTTGAAACAAAATGAGGGAAACCAAAAGAAAATAATAGTCAAAGTTACATTCCACTTTTAGGTTTAAACGGAAATTAAGGAAAGTAAGAAAAATTCAAAAAGAATTCTACTTCTTTCCTAAATTTGTCAAATGTACAACTCCTACTATCACCAAGTTTTTGACATCAGTTACTCACCTGTAATGAAGAAAGACTGGAGGCGGCGTAGTTAATAGTTAAAGGTACAGAGATACACTCCCTATCGGAGTAATCTTTTTCAAACTAATAGAACTTAAGCACTCTTCCAATTTATAACTATTCCAGCAGAAATTATCAGCTAAAATTCATAGACACGATATGGCTGTTGGACAGTGCAATCCTTCGTTAGAAGCTGAGGACACGGCACGGTCATATGAATTTCTTCTGATCATCATCAATATCATCTAAGACTTTTCCATCAGAGACGGGATCAGCTACGGAGAAAAGCTTCATGAAAGTTTTGACGAAGTAATGAATGTGTTTTTTTTTTTGCGGCAAAGATGTAATCTGACTCACATATATGTGATTATTAGTTGTTATTCACAAATGAAATAACCAAAAATGGTAAAATGATCTACAAACTATGGCCTTTTGTCAAAAGGGGGTTATGATATTTTTTTATGCAAATAATGTTTACATATTTATAAGTGCCCAACATGGATGGACATCTTTGTCATGTCCAAACATGTTGGGCAACACCAAATTTTGATTGGACGAAATGTTCTACATGTCAGAGAATATCAGCACAGTTCCAATCGAAGACAACAAAGCACACTAACATAAAATACCAGATCAAGATTTTAATATGAGTTCATTCTAATAACATGATAATTCCAAGAAACAATTATTGAACTTGTCTCATATGGAATAATAAATAAAATGGACAGGTGCAATATCTATGAAATACTTGGCTGATCTATTCATAAGGAATTTGTCACCTGCTCGTTTATCAGAATCAAGCTAAGCATTGGTCTGCTAAGACTCCATTGATTGCCGCAATCCTCAAACAATACTATCTCAAACAGAGTTCGAAGGATCTGTTCAGATAAAAGTAGTAGTATATCAAGACAAGTATAAATCCATTAAAGCATGAAGATTATATCACAAAAAAAATAATTATCCATGTTTATGTAAATAAGGATCTTTTTAGATAAAGAAGTACTATATCAAGACAAGTATAAGTCCATTAAAGCATGATGATTATATCACAAAAAAAAATTATCCATGCTTATGTAAAATAACTTTCTACAGGGTACAACATGGGAAGCTAAACTACATCGTATGACATTGGCACGATGGTGTTAGATAGAATTATGCATTAGAGACTAAGTTTTTAAATATCCATACTTTTCAGATAATCCTGAGAGTTTGAAATGAGAAATAAGCTAAACTGTACAAAATTACCTCCAACTTGTACCCATATTGCATGAAAATCCACCAATCAATTTTAAAAATATTTCGCTCAGATACCTTTTGACATCACAGTGTTAGATTCACACGATCTCTTTAAACCAATTATACCCTTTGATGAGGACATCGAGTCAGCTTTTTTGTTTTGAGTCCGAGCATGTTTTTTTTTTTATTTAGTAGTCTTGTGTTTGTTTTACTCTTATGTTTTATTTTATAGTCCTACATCGACTGCGAGAGAACTGAATAAATTGTAAGTCTGTTTAAAGACTCCATTGTTTTAATAAAAGTAGACGAGAATTTTAAAAAAATTATTTGGGAGTTTTTCTCTCGAAGGGCGTGCAGGGTGTGAAACCCTAACTGTAAAACTAAGATCGAGTGTGTGGCGTGAGGTCAAAAATCGAGGAGCGTGCGGCATGAAGCGGCGTGAGATCCGAGAAGGTGGAAGGCCTTTTCATTTATCTATTGGTAATCATTAGTTATTTTCTTTTATCTCTCATCTTTTCAAAAATCCTTACACCCCCCTCGTTTGTTCCACGTCAGTTCGGTATCAAAGCATGGTTAGAAAATAGTAATGAGTAATTAAAGATAAATTGCAATACAAGTTTCTTATGAAAAGATTCCCAGTGTGAAATCAATACAATTTTGTTTGAACCATCATTGCGAGTGATGAAATGAATTGGTAATCCGATGAAGAGCCGGTGCAATTTGTTATTTTATTCACTTTTTTATCTCTTTTGTCAAAATTTAAAATTCAAAAAAAAATCAAATCTTAACCTCTTTTATCTCCTCCCACGTATCAAAATCTCAACCACCAATCTTTTACTTAGCCACAAAAATCAAATCCCTCCACAACAACCTCCTCAACAACTAAATATCTGAAGAATCTTCTCCACAACAACCTACTCAACTGCCAAAGATCCCAACAATCTCTTCCACAACAACTTTCTCAGCAGTCAAAGATCTCAGCAGCCTCTCCAACAAAATCTCCAGCAAAATCTCTAGCAATCACATCTGTAATATCTCCAGCAAGATCAATAACTTCATATTCAGATTTAGTATCGAGTCACCACCATCTCTTGTATACTTGATGGGATCGAGTTCTTCCCACCCAGCAAGAATAATGAGGACATCGAGTCAACTTCTTTTTGGTTTAAGTCCGAGCATGTATTTTTTTTATTTAGTAGTCTTGTATTTGTTTTACTCTTATGTTTTATTTTAGTCCCACATCGACTGTGAGAAGGAACTGAATGAATTGTAAGTCTATTTAAAAACTTCATTGTTTTCAATAAAAATAGACGAGAATTTTGAGAAAATTGTTTTGGGATTTTTCCCTTAAGGGGTGTGCTGCTGATGACAGGGTGTGAAACTCTAACTGTAAAGTTAAGATCGAGCATGTGGCGTGAAGCAGCGTGAGGTCACAATCAATTAGTGTGCGACGTAAAGCGGCGTGAGATCCGAGAAGGTGGCAGGCCTTTTCATTTATTCATTAGGTGATCATTAGTTATATTCTTTCTTCTCTCATCATTTCCAAAAATCCTTAAACCCCCCTCTTTCGTTTCACATCACCCTTTCTTTTAATGCCACTGCTATTCTAAAACAAACATTCAATTATAAGCAAGGGTGTTTTCAGTAAATTCAAGTTTCCTACAACCACCTGCAGAACTTTAGTATAGTTAAAGAAGTCCATACAGCATCATGTTGTGAGAATCAGATCAGCTCAGTTTCTTGTAATATGGGAGAATGCAGCGGGTAGCTTTTGGCCATATTGGATCATATCCGCTATATCTATATATGGTGTAAATATAGTTATTGGGATAATTTTCAACCCTTGCTAGCACTCCTGTGTAACAAATCTTTTATGTTTTCTTTCTTCTAGACTCCTCTTTCTTAGTCTAGGAGAATTTCATCGCTTGCTACTTAGTTACATAAGCATACACCACATGACCAGCAACATAGAGTTACCTACTTGCAAACTGACATTCAAAGACATTGGCAGTCTGCACTGCCTCAGGTTGCCACATGACAGCTGGTTATATAATGTCATCAATCTTTCATGTATCTGCATGCACCATAACAAACCCAATAATAATGGGAAAAAGGCATAATGAGGATGATAGTGGAGTCCATCCTAAAAGAAGGAACCTATGCATATCTATGACTATATAACTTGTGCTCAATGACAATAAGCTTGTTAGGACGAAGAAACAAAATCAGCTATGAAGGCAATACAATTAAAACAAATACCTAAAACATGTTCATATGACTGACTCACCCACTGTGATATTGGTGCATGCATGTTTCTGAAACCATATCCTATCTAAATCCTTCATCAAAACTCGAAACTTGCAAACCTGCACTTCTGTAACAATGCCACATCCATACTCCTGTGGAACAATGTCCTTGAATCTAAAGGACATCTATGTCAATAATAAATAAAAGAAAAATTGGTTCATTTAAGTCAACTAAGTTTCTGAACAAAGTCACATTAGATTACAGCTGTTAGGTAACCACATGCTTTATTAGCCATTGCATACACAATTAGAAAAGAAAAAACATTTGTCACCTCAATTTAAGCATAAACATCATAGAGCCATATAAAATATACCTAATTCTCATTAACACATTCCACCAAGCAGTTGCATTCACATGTCACAACACCTAGGCTTGCCTAACACCAGTTCGTACTTGTGTAAATAAATAATATCTCTTATATTTCGGACAACCTATAGCAGCGCATATTCATATACCACCCTCTTCACTATTTATAATTATGTCCCCCTATGCCATATATGTCCCAATGTGTAATCATATTGTCATGTCAATGTATACGTGTTCTTACAAAATATATGACCATGTGAACCCAATATATAGATATAGTAGAAAGGTAGATGGCTTTTAGTCATATGGACAAATTTGCCCTTGGGTTCGTTTTGCTATTAGTGTTTTTCCATTCATTTAAGATGGGGGTAAATTTGGAAAAAACGGCGTAAAATTCCATCCTTCACTGTTGAAATTTGGGCAGCACTTATTTGTGCCCCGAGTTCGAGCTCAAGCTCGAGCCCCAATCTCCCCCCTCCGCCTTTTTCTCACCCCGACCAACCTCACCATCGCCTCCCTCTCCTCCTCGCCGCCTTCCTCTCACTCTCACTCTTCACCCTCGCTCTCCCGATCTCTCTCTCCCCTCTGCCCTCTCTTCTCCCCGATCCGTCGCCCGCCCCTCGATCTCGACTTCGTCGCTGCCCTCACCCCAATGCCTCTCTCTCAGGATCTCGAGTCCAAGATCTGGATCTGGATCTGGAACTAGATCTCGCCGCACCCAGACCGCACCGCCCACCTCGATCTCAATGTCGCCGCAACCATTCGCCGCCTGCGACCCATCTCCATCCCCAACAGCACCCCCTTCGCACGCGCCACTACGCCGGCACCACCTCGCGCTCCCCTCGTGTGCTCTCAAGCATAGCCCTAAACGGTTGAAATACGCCTCCCAGCGCCAATTTAACAAGGCAAGAATATCCTCTTCGTCGTCGTCTTCTTTTAATCTGATAATTCCCTTTTTTCACTTTAATTACAATTATTATCTAATGAAATTAATGAATAATGAAGAAGGAAGAAAGGATGTTGTACATGGAGATCGATAATTTGGGAGATGGCACTTGGAAGTTTGAACATGTGATCAAGCTCATCAAGAATGGAGTCGACGGCGTTATCCCTACAAATACTACGTACAATCTTCACTCAATCTCTTCTTCTTTCTTTTTTTATCTATGTAGATTGCAATGTTGTGTCAATTTGCTAGGAAAAACAATTCCTGAGAATTTCTGGATAACTTAAAATCAAATTGCTCTATGTCAGTAAGCATATAATGATGGTGTTGTAATTTTTGCGGGTTTAATTGGTAGATTTTTGATAAATGAGGAATTTAGACAAAGGTTTGTTTGGGAAAAAAGAATAGTTTGTTCTCCTAAGTGCTTGGGACAGGAGATTATGCTCTAACTAGATTTTGGGCACGTGCAATAAAAATAGAACTAGTGTAAAATAAAACTTATCAAGAGCTTCTATTTATGCATCTTCTATAGGTTATTTTTTATTGAGTCTATAGAGAATTCTAATCTTTAATAAGAAAGAAAGAAATCTTTCACCTTCTCTTTAGAGATAAGTATTTCTCTTTCTAAAAAATGTTGTTTCTTTTAATTCAAATTTTCTTTTTTGAAATAGATATTCTTAATAAATGTTGTTTTCTCTATTATTATTCAAACTTCTTTTCGAGGTAATGATGTAAATGTTATGATTAGATCTTTAAATATGCTTTAACTTTGACATAGGATATGAGAGAAAATATGTAATCATGAAAAGCAGTGTTGTTAAAGGCACAGTGAGGCGCACGCCTGCGGCGCGAGGCGAAGCGAGGCGCATGTGTGCGCCCCGCAGCCCATGTGAGGCGCAGCGAAGCGTGCGCCTCGTTTGCGCCTCACGTGAAGCGCAAGGCATGCCCGAAGCACATTTAGGTGCGCATTCAATATGAACGAGGATTCCTCTTCTGCGCCTCCCCATCTTTTTCCCATCTTCTTTCTCTCATTGTTGTTGATTCCTTCAGTATTGCTACTATTTGAACTGTTGTTTCTCCTCCCTCAAGATGCTAATTTTTTACTGTCTTTTGTTGTTTTTAGTATGCACATTTCTCTTATTTTTTATTAATGTTCTTAATTGTTAACTTGTTATTTGTTGTATATTTTGTGATTTTATCTTTGATTTCATAATCTTTCAAATTAACAAAAATGTAATAACAGTTGCGCCTCACTGAAGTGAGGCGATGCGCGTTGCTTGCGCTTTGCGCCTTACACACATTAGGCTCTTTGCGCCTCGTAAGACGCTTTGTGCCTTGACAACACTGATGAAAAGAGAGATAAGAATCTTGATTTCTCAATTTAATAAATACTTTTTTATTTTAAAATTTCTTTATAAGTTGGACATATAGACGTATGGCTAGATTACAAAATATGTTAAATATTTGTAAATGGATGGATAGATTTTACTGGGCCATGACATGATGTGAGTCATTATCAAATCAGAATCCCAATCAAACGGGTTTAGGTTATAAGTAGAGATAATATTTTTGCCTGATTTAGTTTTCCTTTTTCTATCTCGGTATGTTCTTTCCTTCTAATGTTGGATATATTTGATGTCACTCTTGCATTTTGTACTTTTTAATTTACATAAAATACAATACCATTGTGATATGCTTACTGATAATATAGAGCACTTCACACGTATAGATCTGCCTTTAATTATATTTGGCTAATTATCCGTTCTTAACCTTGAATTTGGCTTCAAACCCCGAAACAACTGGATCACGTAAGTTTTGAAAGCCCCCCGGTCACGCGGGGGCTCGTTCCTAGTATTTACACATTGTCACTCCTGCAATATTGTCATTTAAAAAGAATATAACCTCTTAAGCAGAATACTGTAATAAAAAGCCATATTTGAACTTTTAGACATGTACATATATGTAAGGAAATATAGATATAGAAGTATCAAATCATAAATCATGCAGTAATTATAGGTTGTCCTGTAAAAAGAAAAGGGGGAAAGGTTTCTAAATGGTAACCATTGCAAAAAGAATAACATGACTTACTTCAGGAAACAAATTTGGGCATTCAGCAATGTGTCGAGCAAGATTTACTGCAAGCAGTGATGGGGGTGACTCGCCAACTGTTATATTGTTGAAGTAGAATGCAGCCAGATTATCAACTGCAGCACCACACTGATGGAAAAGCACAACAAAAGTTACAAAAAAATATATAAACATAAAAATTTTCTATACATGAATAAAAAATAATGAAATAAACAATGCCCTTTATGCAATACATCATGTAACTTATCACAAATAACTAAATATAGTAAATAATTCAAATTTTACTTGGTATACAATTTTAAAGACACAAGGCATAAAAGAAATCGATGATGTGAAAAATATAGATGAATAATGAGAAATTGCATGCAAAAAGCAAAGATTAAGATATGTACCTGCGATGAGATATTAGTATCGAGGCCCTTTAAACCAGATTCAAGAGAACCAACAATATGCATAAAGGTGTTTGTATCCAAATTTAGAATAAAAGACAAGTGATTGCTGAATAAAACCTCCACAAACCCAAAATAAGCCTTTGTAAGCTGACAAAACAACGTGAAAAAAATGTCAGTTACATTTATAATAAAATCTAGAACCAGAAGGGTATTTTGTTGGAAGTGAAAACAATACAGACACTAGAGCAATAAACAGTGGAGCCAAAAGATTTCAGTGCAAAGTGATAAAATGTTGGTCTATGTATTGATGTAAATCATGACATGCTCCTAATTCAGTGAGGAAAATTCCAGAAAGATCTTGAACATGTAAAATGTTACGCATGCAAAAGACTGAATGTGTAATGACGATGAGCAAATAACATACTTAGTTCATTTTAGATAAATAGGGAGAACTGATCTTCTCCACTACATGAGACATGGAGGAGCCTTAAGTGAAAACAGATACCAGATAAATGATGCATTAACAAATTGCCACATCTTAATATTAATGGTTTATAATTTATTGCTGGATCCTAATAAATTCATTTACATGCATCTCACTACTATATCTTATTGACATTTCTAATTTGATGAGAAATACTACATTTACCAGGAAAAACCTGCCAAAATACTAACGTTATGTGTTAGTATGGTTGAATTACCATGGTGGATGGACTTTGTGCATTTATAGAAAAATTCCACTCTAACATACAGATTGAAAAAAAAGAGTTTCTCAACTGTATACACAATAGCATAAAGGCAAACAATATTTTTAAGTCTTTAATATATAACGGATACATAGTCAAAACATGTTAGCATAACTATATCGACTTATGCTCCAAAACCAACCACATTTTGATGAGGAAAAGGATCAGATGATGGTTTAGTTGTCAAGCTTTAATGTATGTACAACTATTGATAAAATGCAGACATAGTTTTATAAACGTTTCTTTTATAAACAGTTTTACCTGGTTTTAACTTTTATTGTGTAGCTACATATAATTGAGATGATTTGGCATAATTATATGATAGAGCTAACAGAAGTAACTGCATTAAGTTTTCACAAGGTGGAGTTATTGTGTTTAGTGCTGAATTCTGCCAAGCATATACCTAGGAGATAGATTCTTAATGAAAATTATTGATTTTAATGGCATACAAGTGGAGGTCAAACAGTACATTAGTATTATTTATTTAATCATGCCATATGGAACTAAGTAAATGTAATCTCTTAATGAGCTAATATTTACTAGAAACTAAAATAAAAAGTTCAGAAAGCTCCGAATAAATAGTGCAATTGCATAGAAGACCCAATAAATAAAAGAGGGGTATTTACCAAGAAATTCTCTTGGTGGTACTAATAACTAATTGATTGATCACAGACATGCACACCATAAGTCGAAAGGATATTTAGAAGTCTCGAGCAATTTCATGCACTCCAACAAAATAAGACAAAAGGAAAAGTTTCTTCCACGGAAACCATTACAGAACACCTCAAAGAAATGTTCATCGCCTGCTTGGCAGCAGTGGGCTTGTAGAAGAAGAAGTTCCCCTCAGACAGTCTTAGATGGTCATGCAGGATATTTCATAGTGATTATGAAGAACTTTATGTGGCTTTAGAAAATATTCTATACTAAGCTCTGCTTTTTCAGAAAAAAAAAGTAGTAGTGTGATAATCCAGAAATTGGTTTCTCACTGCACTTCCTTCCATATATGTATGCCTGAGATCTCCTGATAACTTTCCGCCACAATTGAGATTGTATGCAGCACACACAAATGACGATTCTATTTAATTGATTTCCTTTCTATATCATGATTGAGTATTAAGTATCTCCAATACACAAGTCAGAACTTAATCAAATGAATAGGGAAACACCATGCTACATTACTATTAGCTGTCCAAATATGATGGCTTTAAAACGAAGAATATCAGATTTCAGTTTTACTAAAGTTGCCAAAAGTGGAAAACAGAGCGAACGGGTGGCACAGGGCTTTAGCGGCAAAAAAATGCCAAGTCTGTTTTTTAAGAATCTAAAGTTTAAAAATAAGGGGGGAACAAGAGATAGAACTTTAAAAAGATAAGAAAAAATCTAAAATGATAGGGATGTTTTGATTATTTATGCGAGTGTTAAAATTAATATGGCATTTGTACAAATTCGCTATAAGCTCCGTGCACCAAGTGCCCGTTGATTAGATGTACTATTTTATTCATATTTATTTTTCATGTATTCTTCATTCCCATGTACCATTTTGATTTTCCTTGTTGCTTAGATGTACTATTACTTGAAAGTTGAAATGATAGACTGATATATAATTATATTGATCTAACACTAATAGGTCACTATTTTAAAATAAGACAATAATCGTAAAACGGTTACTGAAATATAGCAATGTATAAATTGTTTTGAAGATTGTTTTAGCTTGGTTTTTAATTGTCATATGAGTACCTCTTCCATGACCATGAGTGGAGGATTATCAAACAAGGAGTCTACACAATCTCTAACTTTGCCCATTGTAGAAATTATCAATCAAGGAATCTAAAGGATCTCTAACTTTGCCCACTACAGAAATTGTAAGATAACATCACATATTATTCATTTGCAGATTAATTTACATCCCCTGTTTATAAGTTCCATTATAGGGAAATATTTTTCTGACCAAAACTTATTTTTATATTAAAATTCTCTTTGTTCACATCATGGGCTTCTCGGTAGCATATTTTATGAACAAAAATTCTTAAGTATCGCATTTTTAAAGAAAAACTCTCAGAACCCCAATTTTGATCTCATTCCTCCTTCACAACTTTTTAAAGAAAAGTTACGAAAGTTTCTAAATTTCCCATCTTCTTCCTTTTTATAAATAGTTAGAATTTCTTTTTTCTAGCAGAAATTTTTTTAAATTTTCAATTTAATCTTATTCCTCCTACTCCTTCAAAAATTCTAAAAGTTGCATTTTCTAGAAAAAGATTTCAAAATTACTTAGTTTGATCTTCTTCTCTCATTATTCTAAAATTTTTAATTTTGAGATCAGAAATTCAACTTAAAATTAATCTTTAACTCATCTGTATGAATCTCATCAGAACCTGTTTATGAAAATTGTCAACCATCGTCCATGGTAATTCATTTTGTAACTCTATTAAGCCTCTTGTTTGTTTTCAAAAGCTCATATTGAATTTGGAATCCTTCACCAAACTCTATGATTCTATTAATGTTGTTAATTGTTTGATTGAATGCTGAGCAGGCAATTAGAATCTAACTTGTGTGATAAGCCAATCATCTTAAATGACCAAGCAAAAACTACTGTAGAAAATTTCTTAGGAGGATTGAACTAAACTGCGAGAACTAAATTACAAAACTTCTACAGAAGGATTAAATTAAATTTTGTGATACAATAAATATCAAAAGCATGTCTCGCGGTGCAGCTAAATCTTGATCACACAACTCCCATCTTGCTTCCTCCAAAGAGAAAAATAAAAAATCATAACTTCCAACGGTTTTGTATGTATGCAAACAAAAATCAATCAAATACACAAAATAGCTTGATCAATTCAGCATGATATCCTAAACTCTAATTTAAATTTACTGATATTTTCCTAATATTATCTTCTGAAAAAAGAATCAAAGAAACAACACAAGTTTAGTATGTCATTTAAAACTAAAGTTTGACTTTCATATCAAAGTTTTTCTTCCAAAATTTGATCTTTAAAAATTATTCAAAGATAGAAAGCAATTCGCAGCCCTGTCATTGGAGGTCTAGGAACAATTTTGAGTAACTGCTCTAATCGCACAAAAGGGGGAGAGAGTTTGATCGGTTGATCGAGAGAGAGAGAGAGAGAGAGAGAGAGAGAGAGAGAGAGAGAGAGAGAGAGAGAGTTTTCTCAGTCGATTGAGACTTGCGAGTTGGGAGGTTGAGACTTGTTTCGATGGAAGGTTACGACTTGTTTTCGAGATCCACATCGATCAAGATAGATCGAGAGCGAGAGAGCAAGTGAAAGGCGAAGAGCTTCACTGGATTGCTTAGTAATAGAAACCAACTGATTTATAAAATAAAGAGACAAAAATCAGACGGTCCAAATTTAACTAAAAGAATTGATGGTTGGGAATTATTCAAGATTACTTGGATTGCTCGCAATAGAAACCAGCTGATTTATAAAATAGAGAAAAAGAAAAATGAGACAGTCCAGATTTAACGAAAGGAATTGACGGTTGGGACTTGTTTGGATAGAACTCAAGGTGCTTTTATTGTAGTAGGGATATAAAAAGAGAACATGTCAACTAGAATAAATTTGTAAAGGGTGAAAACAACAAGTATCAATATAAGAACAAATGAAAACGAATATGAAGAATTAATAAACTAAAAAAGAGGGGGTTAAGTTTACAATCATGGCTTGAGCAATATAGTAAAAAAATTCAGGACCCAACTTCCTTTATGTGTTATATCAACCAAATAGGAGATAGCAAAAAGAAAAAGGTAGGAACAAGTCGAAAGCACTCTGCGGGATCAAGACTAAGAGAAGTTGGCTAAAAATAAAGTCTGTTAAGGCACCTCCTGATTAATTACAAAAATTTCAAGGAATTTTGAAACAAAATCTTAATTCAAAAACCAAGAAGTAATTTTACAACTACAGGATCAAAATTTACTAATAATAGAGACTCTATAGAAGGGAATGTTGTATCATGTCTTTTCAGAGGAATGAATTTAAAAGATTAGACACGACTTCAAGAAAGTTAGTCATTAATTCTCTACTTGACTTCTATACAGTCTTGGTCTCTTGATCACTTGTGTGTCTTATTCTAATAACTCTTCTATTCAGAAATAGCTCCAATCATCTTATCTATTGATGCAATGGGTGAAATGCTGACTACATATGCCCATACATATCAAACTCTCACGAATTGCAACAACGATATTACATTAATTGTAAAATTCATTTACTTTTTCTTGAGTCTGCCACCAACGAGTAAAGTTTCAGTGAATCAACTTTCATATATTCACAGGATCTCTCAGTCACCTCCTATTATTTTTAATACAGGGCATATATGTTGGCCCAAAAGGTTACACTCTCTATTTGTTTAAATTTTGATGATAACAAAACACATAGAAGTTATTTGGTACTAATAAGTTATTTAGAATGAGTTTCAGGTTTGTACTAGTCATGATGGTCTTATTAAGTATATTGCAAGGATAATGACGCTAAAAGTCAAATGACGCAAGAGGACGTTTTCATAGGAGAGAAGGCTCTAACTCGGCAACACGGTTCAGAGACACCTTCCTATAAAGTTTTTATATTTTTAGTTTGTTAAAGAATAGTATATACGTTTGAAGCTCAAATACACACACATAAATTCAATACGTTTGGTTTTTGATTTAATCGGTTTTGGATTTCAAGTACATATATCGGGTTTTGAATTTGAACCAGTTTTAGTTCTGCTGATCTGCTTGACACCCTTTTATAGTTGTTATCATAACTTTTTATTCTTATATTCAAATAACATGATTTAACTTGCATCTCAAAGATAACTTTCAGATCTAAATTTCTTATTCAATAATCATTTTCAGATTCAAATTTTAAAGATGTCAAATATCTGGTTGAACTCTGTTCTTGTTCTGAAAATAGCTTACAGTTTTTGTTTTGACACCTGTCAGTGTTTTATTGATAACTTTTTAATAAAAATGATATTGAGTTGATTTCAGTTGCATTAAAACGAAGACTTAAATATCTACAAATTATTCCTATATACCTTATTCTGAATTCGAACGTTTGCACCCTGAAAAATGTGCTCAAAGTTGACCAATCTGCCAGATTGGCAGTAATGGCTAATTTTCTGGAGGCTGATTTTTAACATGTTTTCAAAATGTGTTTAAGTTTAAATAAAACGTGGTTAGCTATATTAGAGGGTCAATTTCTTCCTCTTATATTCAGGTAAAACTTTTCTATGTTTACTCTTCCTAAATCTTATATAAAGGGGTCATTAGGGTAGAGGTTTTCATAACAAAAAAATTCAAAGATCAAAAGTTTTGAGTTTCTTGAGAAAGAGCTTTTGTTTAAGTTTTGGGCTATTATTTTCAAAAGTTTTCTGAAATTTTTTTTTTGGTTCTTAAAATCTCTCTTCTATTTTTATATCACTTACAAAACCTTGTGCTTCAATCTTATATATTATTCTCTAGGATTTTTGTAAAGAAAGTTTTCAAGAAAGAGTTTGTGGTCTTTTGATCATCCAGTGATTATTGTATTTGTGGCTCCACTACCTCTGGACTAGAGGAGTGTGATTGAGGAGTTGGGTACTCCCTAATGGTTGTAATCCTTTGTGGAAGTTCTAGTGGATCGGAAATCCTTCTGGGTGAAGGCGGGGATGTAGAGCTGGGTGCTCGAACCTCGAAACAAATCTCAGTGTTTGCGATTGGTTTACTTGCTTTATATTCATTGCAATATTTACTTGTTTCATATTCATTGCTATATTGTCGATCAATACTCATACAACAAGATTGCAATACGCACCTCAAACTCTTATCTAGAGGAATCACGAGGAAGGAGTTCAGAGCCCTTCACGAGGTATTCGGCTTCTAGTCTTGTTTTGGGTGATCGTTGCATCATAACATTTTAATTTGTGCATTGATTAGCATTATCACCTATTCACCCCCTAGGTGATTTCAATTGGTATCAGAGCCTACGCTCCTGATATTAGGTTTAACCACCTAGGAGTGTGATCTTGGTTGCTAATCTACATTTGCATTTTCATTTGCACACATTTTGTTTGCACTTATAGATAGCCCTCCCATGTTTGATATCTCTAAAATTGACACATGGAAGATATTGATGAGTTGGCATTTAAAAGCCCTAGGATATAATGTTTACAAAGCCATTACCAAGGAATCCCACCCTAATGATAGCAAGCATATAGAGGCCAATGCAATAGCCCTAAAGGCACTTAGAGCATCTCTTCATAAAGAATATTTACATTTGTTGCTCACTATGATTCTGCTTTTACAGTATGGAGCATTTTGACTTCTCCCGAGCTACCAAATATTATCAAAAAGAAGAGGAGATCTAGGAGGACAAGTCCGACGAACATTGCCTCATGGTCCAAGGGAATGACTCCCTTGAGGTACAATCGGAAACTCAACTAGATGCTAGCACTAGTTCCTATTGCTATGGGTGTTTAGAAGTACAAACCATAAATGTAGAACTTGCTACAAAGTGTGAAAATTTTTTGGAAAAACATGATCTTTTGAAAAAAAAAGAATTTTGAACTTAATAAAGAAAATAAGGATTTGTGTTCAAGATTTGATTTGGTTTTGTAAGAGAAGGAAGAGATATCTAGTGAACGTGACTCACTTAAATCTCAACTAGACCTTGCCCTAAAGGAAAATGAATTTTTGAAAAATAAAAATGATTGTGAAATAATTTTGAAGAAAAATGAAAACTTGTCTTCAAAACTTGATTCTGTTGTAAAAGAGAATGATTCTTTAAAAATAAAAATTGCTTCAATTTCAAAGGATTTAGAAATTTGTTTAAAGAAAAATGAATCTTTGAAAATTGATATAGATTCACATGTTTGCCATGCTAGTGTAGTTTCACCTAGCACACCTATTGCATGCTCCACTTCTTCTTTAATTGAAAATGATATAAAATTGATAAAGAAGAATATGGATTGTTTGGGCTCCACTTTGAGCCAATGTGCCATGAACCATACACGCTTGGAATCTTTGGTTCGAAAGAAACAAGTTTCATCCTTGCATGCACACCATACACGACATACACATGCTCCTCACGGACATACCCATAACACGATGTATGCTCATATGTACATATGTACACATTGTGGACGTAAGGGCCACCTTGCTAAATTTTGCTATAATCGTATACATGATTCTAATTTAGCAACTAAGTTTGTTTGGATTAGGAAAGGTACTAACCCCCATGGACCCAACAGAATATGGGTACCAAAGACCACCCCTATTGTATTTGATATAGGTGTGGGCTCTCGCATGACGTGAGAGCGATGGTGCCTTGAGGTGGATGCGTTTGAAGACTATTAGGATGCATCACTTTCAAGGGGAGTTTGGTGGAGAGGACCACCTTATTTTGGAGACATGGAGAGTTGCCTCTTCGGTTTTGGTAACAATCCCTTTACTCCCATTTATTATTTAACATGCTTTCCACATTATTGAGTTTTAGCATGTTTTTATTAGTATGTTAAATGTCATGATTATTAGATCATTGACATGCATGTATAGCATTTGAGATCACCCATGTTTATATGGACCCATATGTTGTGTTCTCACCATTATTTAGCTATTATGTATATCATAGTTCTAATAGCATGTGGATTTACATAATGATCTTATTTATGTTTATCATGTTGATTTATGTCTCGTTTTATACTTCATGATTTGATTACATGTTTGGATGTTAGTTTTCATTAAAACTTGGATATTTACTTGTACATCTAGTGAGCCACAAATAGACTTCTATATGTTTGTGCTTAAATGCTCATTTGTGCTTGTCAAATGTACTAGTATAGCCTAGTTTTGATGATTCATGCATTCTAACTCATATTCTCTATTTTTGTAAATATTTAGCTTCATGTATATGTTACTTTTGTCTAAACTAATAGATATACATGTACATCCTTGAGCCACTTGCCTTCATGCAATATACTTTTGTGAACTCGTTTATATTTTGGATATGTATGTATACTCTAGTTTATACAAAATATACATGTGTCTTGAAGTTTGTTTTGTTTTAATGAAAATTAAAATTTTTAAGTGTTTCATGTTTGTAAAGGAATTTCATATGAGTTTCAATGCCTATTTCCATGATTATATTTTTCACATGACTCTTTTACACTCTATGTTTGTGTTTACTCATGATTTTTATTTCATGAGCATATATGTACTTTGTGCTTTATAGACTTTGAGTGTCAATTATTATGTGATTTTCATGTTTTCATGGGATGTATGATTTGGTTTCATATTTTGAAGGATTTCTTACTAGTTTTTAAAAATATCTTTAAACTAGTTTCTATTCTTCAAAAGGTAGAGTTTTCAAACTATGCCTATTTACTTTCAAATCATAATTTTTGAAAACCCCTACCTTTTAAGGGTGGTTGGATGGGCGACCATGCCTTGTATACCCTTCTTGAATATCTTTTAAACTTGTGCATGATAAGGGTGGTAAGTTTGAGTTATACACTTGATCCTCATTATATTTCATTGATATCAAAATTGATATTTCATATATCTGTATACTCATATGTATTTTCTATATATGCCTCATATTTCAATTGGTATATCCATACATAAATTTTGATTGTGCTTGTTTCATATGTCTTTACATTTTTTAAAAAAAGCACAAATTATGTTTGCTAAGCTTGATTTAGTTCATCATTTTTTAATTAGTATCTATTACAAGCTTATGCAATTGTTTCTTTTAGTATTTCATAAAGGGGGAGAAAATTCTTATTTTTAAATTGGTTTTATATAAAATTGGTATTGGTTGTATTTTCAATTTGTATCAGTTTTCATTTCAAATTGGTATCTTACTCCCACCATTTATGATGTAAAATACTTTGGTTTGATATATGCTAACATTTTTCAATATTAATATCAATGATCTTAGATTGGTATTATTCTCTATTTGGTATCCTCATTGCAAAATGATTTTAGTGTTTATCTAAAATTTTGGTTTTTACCTTTAATTGGTATCAATATTTTTCAATTTGTATCAATATGTTTATCAAAAATTTTAAATTGGTATTTAAAAAAAAAACTTAAGTTTTGATCTTTAAGATTTGATGATATGACAATCGATTGTTTTTTTAGCCCCTTTGTTGATGAATTGACAAAAAAAAGGGGGAAGAAATATTTGAGTTTATGTATGCACATATGCATGTTTAAATCTTGTTCAAGCATATATTATTTATTGGTTGTTTCCTAACCCTTTTTGATGTATGACAAAAAGGGGGAGAAGTATTGGTGATTTCATATTTTGTACATGTTCATATTTTGTACATGTTTATCTCATATATGTATATGTAGGTTTCATGTTTTGTACATATTCATATATGTATATGTTTTCATGTTTTATACTTGATAAAATAGAGTATCATTTGAGAGGGAGTTTTTATATCCCTTTTATATCTTGTGCTATAACCTATATGTTTTGTCATCATCAAAAAGGGGAAGATTGTTGGCCCAAAAGGTTACACTCGCTATTTGTTTAAGTTTTGATGATAACAAAACACATAGAAGTTATTTGGTACTAATAAGTTGTTTAGAATGAGTTTCAGGTTTGTACTAGTCATGATGGTCTTATTAAGCATATTGCAAGGATAATGGCGCTAAAAGTCAAATGACGCAAGAGGACGTTTTCATAGGAGAGAAGGCTCTAGTTCGGCAACACGGTTCAGAGACACCTTCCTATAAAGTTTTTATATTTTTAGTTTGTTAAAGAATAGTATATACGTTTGAAGCTCAAATACACACACATAAATTCAATACATTTGGTTTTTGATTTAATCGGTTTTGGATTTCAAGTACATATATCGGGTTTTGGATTTGAACCAGTTTTAGTTCTGCTGATCTGCTTGACACCCTTTTATAACTGTTATCATAACTTTTTATTCTTATATTCAAATAACATGATTTAACTTGCATCTCAAAGATAACTTTCAGATCTAAATTTCTTATTCAATAATCATTTTCAGATTCAAATTTTAAAGATGTCAAATATCTGGTTGAACTCTGTTCTTGTTCTGAAAATAGCTTACAGTTTTTGTTTTGACACCTGTCAGTGTTTTATTGATAACTTTTTAATAAAAAATGATATTGAGTTGATTTCAGTTGCATTAAAACGAAGACTTAAATATCTACAAATTATTCCTATATACCTTATTCTGAATTCGAACGTTTGCACCCTGAAAAATGGGCTCAAAGTTGACCAATCTGCCAGATTGGCAGTAATGGCTAATTTTCTGGAGGTTGATTTTTAACATGTTTTCAAAATGTGTTTAAGTTTAAATAAAACGTGGTTAGCTGTATTAGAGAGTCAATTTCTTCCTCTTATATTCAGGTAAAACTTTTCTATGTTTACTCTTCCTAAATCTTATATAAAGGGGTCATTAGGGTAGAGGTTTTCATAACAAAAAATTCAAAGATCAAAAGTTTTGAGTTTCTTGAGAAAGAGCTTTTGTTTAAGTTTTGGGCTATTATTTTCAAAAGTTTTCTGAAATTTTTTTTTTTGCTCTTAAAATCTCTCTTCTATTTTTATATCACTTACAAAACCTTAAGCTTCAATCTTATATATTATTCTCTAGGATTTTTGTAAAGAAAGTTTTCAAGAAAGAGTTTGTGGTCTTTTGATCATCCAGTGATTATTGTATTTGTGGCTCCACTACCTCTGGACTAGAGGAGTGTGATTGAGGAGTTGGGTACTCCCTAATGGTTGTAATCTTTTGTGGAAGTTCTAGTGGATCGGAAATCCTTCTGGGTGAAGGCGGGGATGTAGAGCTGGGTGCTCGAACCTCGAAACAAATCTCAGTGTTTGCGATTGGTTTACTTGCTTTATATTCATTGCAATATTTACTTGTTTCATATTCATTGCTATATTGTCGATCAATACTTATACAACAAGATTGCAATACGCACCTCAAACTCTTATTTAGAGGAATCACGAGGAAGGAGTTCAGAGCCCTTCCTTCACGGGGTATTCGGCTTCTAGTCTTGTTTTGGGTGATCGTTGCATCATAACATTTTAATTTGTGCATTGATTAGCATTATCACCTATTCACCCCCCACCCCCCCCCCCCACCCCCTCTAGGTGATTTCAATATAAACTTTCTGATTTAGAATTAGCTTCTCGTACACCCCTCTACTTACTCAAATTATTGAAGCAACACATTGGACATCAGCTAATCAACATCTTACGTCTGTTATTCATTAATTTTAACTAGTTCTTGTCATAATTACTTTCTATAAATGAAAAACTAGGTCCAAAAAATATTGTTAAGTACATATGAATTAAAAAAATAAGTGTCTGCAAAATGTGGAAAATGTGACAAAATTTGCCAAAGGAGTTCTTATGCTTAAAATATTAAACAATTGCAGATTGTTCAATAAGTGGCCTAGACTTCTGGCTGGAAAGGAGAAAGGCTCAAAGAAAAATTAAAAAAACCCAGATCTGGAAAAGAAAAATAGATTTTCAAGCCCAAGCCCAAGCTTCTTCAATTAAATAGGGTTGCCCCCGTCAATAGCCATGGGCTCCACCTCCACACACACACACACACACACATACACACACAGAGACAAACGAATTTGTGTTTCTTTTGGTTGAAAGTTAATAAATTTAATGTTACATTTGGATTTTAATTGAGAAGGGACTTTAGCCTGGGTCTATCATGTTGGCGTAACCCTAACCTCGTGCACACTTCAGTCAAAAACTAAAAGCCTGGACCATTTTACATACCTATCCTCTTGAATCCAGTCATAAACAGGTTGGAATGAGTCGAGCCCTGAACACGCGCGCGCGCAGAGAGAGAGAGAGAGAGAGAGAGAGAGAGAGAGAGAGATCCTATATGATTCCATATCCTGATATATTGCTCAATATAGAGAGAGAGAGAGAGAGAGAGAGAGAGAGAGAGAGAGAGAGAGAGAGATCCTATATGATTCCATATCCTGATATATTGCTCAATATCCACTATCCAAATATGAAAAAAGCTCCACCGATATGGACCTAATATCTGATGTTTAGAACCTCAGAAAATATACCAAAAATATCATTTCATTGATATTCTGCTGCAGAGTGCAAATGTTTCCCTTCCAATCATCAACTATGGTAGCTCACCAAGTCCTAAGATACCCTCCTTAATGCACAAATCCAATTGTAATAGAAGAGTATAACGAATTTAATGTGCACCACAGAGCCAACCGAATGAACTTAAGCTCTACTGAGAGCGTTCATATCACCTCTAAAGGACAAACTCATCAACTAGAAGAAACACCAGTTCCCAACTGATCTTCAACCAACCATATATCAACACTTCTCACCGTCATCACATAAAACCAATCCAAGAAAATCATAGCAAATAGCCCCAACCTTTGAAATCTAATGGCTAGTTTCAACTTTCAAGGAAGACTGCATGAAATAAACCATACAATAACATAAAATGGTGCAAAAATAGCAGAGAAGGGTGCTTAGGATCAGACATCTGTGCCTATAACCTAATCACATGCTGTGAATAGCAAGGTTCTGCTCGAGATTCGATATGCATAAGGTTAAAACACCATATCCAAATCCCTGAGTTATTGTCACAGCATTTTTAACAAGCCTACTGTTTTCAACTTCCCGAATTCCTCCCATACCAAAATACTTGCATCATATTCCTAGGAGCGAATAAATTGTTGAAATAATCACTTGCATTTTGAAGCATTGTTGTCCTCTATTACTTGTATGAACCCAGATCCTTCTAAAGTGCACACACTGACACAAGGAGACATCCAGTTTAACTAAATTAACACTTATAGTCATGTTTAGGAATAAAAATTTTGGGATGATTCTATTCAATGAGTAAAAGTTATGCATGTCTTAAAGCATAGGAATCCATGCATAGGACAATGCAGGCACAAAGTTGCATGATTTTCAAGTCACTTCAAGATTATGAAGTAGCAAGGAGCATATCCTAAAACATTTGTGTACATCAAGTGCACATCCTATACAATATGGAATAACCAAAATATATGCACGAGTCTGACATTCAATGTAATTCCACATTAAAGAGAAAAAAGATAAGTACTTTTGCATTTTCTGCAGTAGACGTTTCAGGAAACAGGGGATTAAACATATAGTATGGGAAATACAAATAAGGTGAGCATATTTATGACAATTGATACATCGTACCTTACGATATGACAATATATCAGCCAATGGAATTGAAAGAGTCATCTTTAGGGAAATATCAAGGGCATCCGCAAGTGCTCTATCACCATACAATTCAAACACACCAAAGTTGACATAGTTTCCACCCAATGCTGCAGTAATTTGTGTAATTAGCCTCAGATGATTAAATTATAATATATGAAAAAATCGTAAACATTCAGGAATAATCATGAAGATCTATAATAATGACCAAAAATATGAACAAGAAAACGGAACTTTGACGACAACAGGTAACCATATAAGATTTAATCCAATATTCTACTGTGACTCAACATATGGAAATATTTGTCAGCAAAGAAATTTGGTAGCTACCGTTATCAATCAGTATATGAATGACAGGAAGTTTACAAACGCATACAGTTACTAGCACTGTATTCTCGAGTCTTATATTAAGACCAGGCTAACAAATAACGTGCAAACAACCAGCACAAGTCCACAGGTGTCAAATTTCCCTCGAGAAACAAAAAGTCATTGACCAAACATAAACACACTACTTGAAATTCTCACAACTTCTCCTTACATGGATGTCCATGAGAAAACAAGCCTAAGCAGGACAGCAATACGTAATGAAGCTTATAGTGCCATTCTAATTGCACAAAATCCATCCAGCTAGTACTTCAACTAAACCATAATGCAACTAAACCACAAACCATTCTTAGGACGCAAAAGCAAATACAGTAAGCATATATAAAAAAATGAATATTAGAATATAACTGAAGAATATGAAAATCCGAAGTTTTTTTACATATAGGAACCCGCTCATTTTTACACTATTCCAAGCAGCCAAAGTACACAGAATTGAATAAAATTTAAAATATCATTGTTACAAAAGAAAAACCCTTCGTATCAAAATTCCTGAATAGTTTTGCCACACTCATTACTCTATTTTTTTCATCTCTCTTCTTTCATTTTGGAGTTTCAATGTTTCGAGGGATTTAAGGGTCTAATATCTCTACAGGCCTAGTTTAAGGTTCTGATCATGAAAACTGTTTGAATTACCTTTTGTTTTTTATATTATTTTTATTTGGCCTTTTTTGGTAAAGTTTGGATGTAGATCATTATTATTTTTGCTTTGTTTTCTACGAATTCCTATGGGTATTAGAATCTTGACCGAGAGCTGTAAAAGTTTAACTCAATCTACAGGCGTTATTTGATTGGTTTTTTAGATATATCCCGACAAAATCTCCCTATTTAGGAAAATATCCACCAAATCATTGATATTGCCATTTTACCCTCCAAATTTTCTAGGTCTTAAAAAATTACCCTTATTTTAGAATAAAAAGAAAATATTTTAGTTTGATTCTATTAACTTGCTTAATTTTTTTTAAGATGCCTGAATATCCTTATTCAAATGATTAAATCACTACCTTCCAACTTAAGGCTAGAGACTCGTCTCTTTTTCTACCTATTTCTCCTCCTCCACTTCTCCCTCTCAAATCAAACACATACCTATTTCATTCATTTATCATCAAAAATCCACATCAAATCATTTTCACATATGCCTCCTAAAAGAATTTGAGAAACATTCCAAGAAACTTTAGAATGAAATTTGAGAGAAATTTTGGACAAAATTTTAGGCTTCAGGGGAATTTTGTGTGTGTGTGTGTGAGAGAGAGAGGCGAGAGGAGAAGAGGAGGAACAGATAAGAATTTTGAGTTTGATAGAATTTGAGTTAGATGATATAAGAAGAGAGGCGAAGAAGAGAGGTGAAGCGCATAATGAGTAAAACACTCTTACTTCATTTGAAATCTAACTTGGGTAAATTTATAAGATCCAAATGATTTAGAGAGTAAATTGAATATCAATGATTTTTTTTTTTTTGTTTGGGGGGGGGGGGGGGGGGGGTATTTTTCTAAATAAGGAAGATTTTTCTTTTTTTTTTTGTGTGTGTGTGTGTGTGTTGGGGGGGGGGGGGGGTGGGTGGGTATATATCTAAACAAAACCTATTTGATTTTGCTTCCTAGTATAAGTCATCCGCTTGACTTTGTCATCATATTTGTGTATATCATATTTTAATTCTTCCTCTTCTTCCTTCTTTGGGAAGTACAATTATAATAAATCTCTCATCTCTGAAAATTGAGAGTGGAAATTTAAAGCCTTTGTTTGAGTTTGGTGAGCCTTCATTTCCAACGTTTATCTCTAATTCTTTCATTCATTTAGTTTTCGATTAATTTTAAGGCTGAAATAGAGTAAACGTTTAAGGCTGAAATAGAGTTTATGCTTTTATTGTGAATAGCTGAGTTGATTGTGCCATTGTAATAAATTTATAACATTTCTTAAAACATACTAGGACTAAGCATCTTTGTAGTTGTGAAATTGCCAGCACTTGTTGCAATTGTGGAAAGGACATTCTATGCAATGTATATTGTAAAGAATAGATTACGTAATCAAATGAAGATGATTGAATGAATGGTTGTTTGATTATTGACATTGAGTGAGCTTTCTTTTTATACTATTTATGAGGATCGTTATGAAGTGCATCCAGAATGAGGCCTTTTAAAAAATAATTTCACAATTTTGACACACTTTTAGGTTTCTCACATGAAAGTGTGGGTATTTATGCTTCTTTAACGATAAATATATTACTATAATATAACTAAGGTGGAAACATTAATCTCACATGAATCAGCCTGAAGGTACCAAGTTTGCCTGGCCATAATCGAGTACAAGATGTAAAATGCTCACGGGTTGACCCAAATGACCCAACTAATTAATGGACAGGGTTCGGGTTTGATCCTTTATGCCCTTGGCCCAATTTAACTGATTAAGAAATATACTAATATTACATACATTAACTGTCCTGTCCTACTGGTTAGTGTATGCAAGTATAAGCTATTTCTTAGTTTTAGGTTGAATTCCTATCTGCATGTTTCATTTTTCATAAAAAAAAGAAAGCATGCGTACGTAATTTACCTGAAGTAAAATGTATAATTAGTATCCACATTTTGAGTGTTGCGCCTCAGAGCAGTTCTCTTTGATAGCAAGCCAGTCTGTTACAAATTGCCACCACCAGATAAAAAAAAAATCCTTTCCTGAATAGGATTTTTTATGACCGAAATTTGTAAAAATATTTTATTCCTAAGATTTTTTCCCCGCAATAAGGTTAGTTATTCCATATGAACCAATCACCTTGTGTTTAGTTGTCATCCCATAGGATGATAATACAATGACTTAGATACATTTCGGATTTCCTTTCCAATTGTCTCCACTCGTTGCAGCAACCTCACTGTAAACTTTTTTCAATCTTCTTTAGTTTCTTTGTTTTCCAGAAAAAAGGGCAAATGTCTCTATTTCCCTTTCCAAAAGAGAATAAAAGAAGAACTTTCTATCACTATTCTTCTTTTTCTCTTTGGTTCTTCTCGTTTTACACCTTGTTCCTTTATTTTCTTTTAATTACTTGATGAAAAACAAAAAGAAGAAAGAAGAAGAAAACATCATATCACAAGTGACAGGGTTCGGCAACTTATTATAAGACCTAATGATGAGGACATCACGCAGTTCCCATTTATCTTTTCATACCTTAGCTTATTTAGAGAATTTTGTATTTTGTTTCAGCTTTATTTGTAGTAGATGTTTTAGCTTTATTTGTGTTCCTTTGTGGGCTTTAGTACCACATCGGTTATTTCCCAGTAGTTCTCTTTTGTAAAGCCTATATAAGGCCCCCTAAACTATTGTATTGGAATATTGAATGATTAAGAAATTTCCTCAAATTATCTGGCTTAATTCTTGAGTTTATTTGCTCTCGAGTTTCTGGGTGAGAAGCCCGCGTAAGGGGTGGAAACCCAAAATCTTATCTTATTCTCAATTTTAAATCTTGGTTACGATTTGAAGGTGATTGCGATCCATGTTGGTATTACATCATTTTGGTATCAGAGCACTGGTTTTCAATCCCCTTCAAATATTGTCTTTTTCCAAAATTTTCTTCCAGTCAACAAACCCTAGATCTAGACCCTAGATCTATTCAAAAAAAAAAAAAAAGATTTCACTGTTAAAAAAAAAAATAGTGAAAATTCCTTTGAAATCCCTGAAAAATCCAAATCAACACTGTTCATCACCCTCCACCGGCCTTTCTCCGCCGCTCTCCGCCGCCGCTGCACTGTTCATCACCTGCACCAAGAAACCATCAACGCCATCACCATCCAAGGCTCCGCCGCCGCCGACAGCCACGTCCAGAGATCCGCCGAAGCGACCTCGTCACCGGAGCAGATAGGGGCAGATCGGGGCAGATACGAGCCTCGTCGGGGCTTCCTGAACCTAGATCGGAGTTTCTGAAGCCTCTCCAGCCGTTCAATCTCTTCATCTAACGTCACCATCGCCTCTGGTCTACACCAACACCACATCATCCACCGCCATCAAGCAACACCACCATCGCCGCTGTCTTCACCAACCTCGTTGAGATCTGCCACCGCCATCGTCGCCAGGGTCCCCGGAGCTTGCGTCGGTGAAAACCTCTCTAACACTGATCGTCGCCGATCTCTTCAATCCTTAAGAAGGTCCCCACAGCACCGATCGGATCCGGTGAAGCGTCTCTCGCCCAACATCGTCGACGCTCCCAGATCCACGTCGTCTTCCTCCCGGGCTCGTCAGCGCTCGCAGATCCACGTCGCCCTCTCCCCGGACTCGTCGGACCTCCCGAAGGCTCGATTCGACATCATCGGAACAGGGCTAGTCCTTGACGTCGTGCTTCCCCGTGTCGCGCCGCCGCCATTGTCATCGATCTCCTTGCCGTGTCCTCACAGGAGTTTCCTCACCAGGCAGCTCCACCTATCCGTCCACCGTCGAGCTCTGAGCCACCGGACTTCTTCCATCGCCGTAGTCACCAAAGTCCCACAAACCCTAGCAGAGCTCGAAGGGGGAGAGTGGAGAATTCGGGTGAAGGGGAGTGACCGGCGCCTAAACCCGTAAAGGGTTTTCTCTAATTGGGCGGGTCGGGTCAGATCCTAACCGCCCGTCACGACCCGACCCGTGACCCGCTTGAGGTGACGTCAGCGCTGACGTCAGCCGACCGGGTTAATCCACTGAGTTGACTCAGTCCAGATCCAGTTCGTTCCTGACTCAGTCCAGAATCGCAGCATCACTTCAGACGGCCGTTCAGAGCTCGTTTCAAGTCCAAATCGAGCCGTTTTCGAGGCAGTGGATTCGTGACAACCAGTACTACGCTCCTACAGCAGTCACAATCTGGTTCAAGTTCCGATCGTCTTCCAGATTCAACTCAGTAGATCAGCGCACCACAGTTCACAGCTTGTTTCTGCCCCGATTCGGGCTCGATTTGCGCCATTCTCGAGGCATCCAGCTTCCACTTCTTATCACCGCTGTCCAAGAGTCTTGTGGGCGATCTCAACTCTTCAGTGTGAGTATTTCTCTGAGGAATCTTCGAGAATTTTTGCGTTTGGGCGTAAACGACTCCCCCTCAGGTGATCTCATAACTTGACCTGATTCGTTAACTGTTAGATTACTTGCAACTACTATATGGATTGCTATAATTTGTTAGTTGAAATGCTATTTGCTTCGATCTAGTGGTTGCATCTTTTCATCATTTTAGGAATGCATTTTTATTTACATTTAAAGCTTAAACTTTAGGGTATTTTTTTGTTTAGTGCATACATTTAGTTTAATTGACTCTAGGGTTCTCCACTGCGTCTGCTTGTTTGCTTGAGCCATCATGACTAGTCAGCAGTATAGGGACCCCCACTTAGACCAGCTACACAATCTCCATCAGGGTCATATGTCCGTTCATGATTACATTACCATATTTAAGGACTTAACCCATCATAGTAAAGTGAGAGAGCACCCTTCTGAGACTCTAACTAGGTTTATTTGGGGTTTACGGCCTAAAATAAAACGTGCTATGATTACTGGCCCCTATGACTTAGACACTGTTGAAGATGCCTTTGATGTTGCATTAAGATTGGACTTAACTTTCAAAACGCTAGTCAATGCCAAGGTCAGATGTTCTAAATGTAAGGGATATGGACATTATGATTATCAATGCCCCTCAGAGAGTCAACATGTTAGAACTGTGCCCACTGATGAAGTTGACGACTCAAAGGTTATTGGGGATGTCCAATTTTCTCCTAAGACTGTTAATATAATTGAAAACATAGCAGTTGATTCTGTCACACAGATTATTGATGAAAGTCACATGTCTTCTGATAGTGCCAATGGTGACGTGGACGAGATAGTTGAACCTCATATACCCACTGTGCCTAGTCAGCCATTCGAGTCTCCTTGTGTTGAACCTAGTTTTATGGTTATTCCTATCAATTCATCTTTTAGGGAGTCACCTGAATTTCTTGCCAAGGTCCAGCAAATGGTTTCTAATACTTCTTTTTCGTGTTGTGTAGAGTTGTGTCCGAGTCCCGTGTACCTCCATCGTTAGATGTGTGTCCCTCTAGGCATATTATATCTCTCATTATCCCATCGTTAGGAGTTATGCTTAGAATACCTACCGCTTTGCATCTGCCTGTTGCACATATTGATAATATCACTAGGCTGATAGCAATTTGTAATGACACCTACAAATTTACTGCATACCCATATAGTATTTTGCAGGAATTTACAGTTGATAATAGGGTGATGGTTACGAGTCACTCTGAGGCCACGAGAAAGTTGCACGCTTGGCGTAAAGATTTCAAAATGACTCTGAAGAGGATTGCGTACATTGCTTACGAGTTGGATAGCCTATGGGATCCTGGTATCAGCTTCGTCTTCAGCCAGGATGATGCGTCTCGCTCTACTCTCTGCGCCTTAATCGTGCTGCTATCTTCCACAACCGATCCGTCATGGAGACCAGCTCCTCCTCCGCCACCATGGTCTCGACATGATGTACCCATGCTGCTGCCACGACCACCACCTTGGCCCGATTGAGATGCTTCGTGAGGAGAGTCCTCACTCGACAGGGTCGAGTTTCTCCCACCCCGAGGGAATTGATGAGGACATCACGCAGTTCCCATTTATCTTTTCATGCCTTAGCTTATTTAGAGGATTTTGTATTTTGTTTCAGCTTTATTTGTAGTAAATGTTTTAGCTTTATTTGTGTTCCTTTGTGGGTGTTTAGTACCACATCGGTTATTTCCCAGTAGTTCTCTTTTGTAAAGCCTATATAAGGCCCCCTAAACTATTGTATTGGGAATATTAAATGATTAAGAAATTTTCTCAAATTATCTGGCTTAATTCTTGAGTTTATTTGCTCTCAAGTTTCTGGGTGAGAAGCCCGCGTAAGGGGTGGAAACCCAAAATCTTATCTTATTCTCAATTTTAAATCTTGGTTACGATTTGAAGGTGATTGCGATCCAGGTTGGTATTACATCACCTAAATGAAGAAATTTCTTTTCTCATTCTCAATTATTACTTGATTTCAATTGACGACAATGAAATTGCAGAGCCTTCATTGTGTACTTTTCTTCTCTTCTATTTCGTTTTTCTTTTGATTCAACCCAATTCAATCGTGTACGAAAGTTTTGGTTTAAGTTTTTGGAATTATAGGCATGGAAGATGAAATTTTAGTCATAAGCTTCTTATTTTACAAAACTCCAAATAGGAATTCTTCGTTTTGAGCTTCAGTAGATTTCTTATATCTTTTCAGTGATCAATAAATTTATATTTAGTACAATCTGTAGCTATAATTTACTGCCAACAGATTTAAAATTTGTTTTTTTTTTTTGAATTATTATTCATGTATTACATTATAGTTTTTCAAACTCCTCTGAGAGAAAATTTGAAGCCTATTTATAATTAGATAATGAGGCATAAAGATATGAAAGACATTGTTTAAGCTAACACTTATTCCTATCACTCTAGCCTGTTCTATATTTCACTCCCTACAAAAATCCTGGCTTCTCTAGAATCTCCACTGGCTGATTTGTCATAACGAAGACCAACCTCAGTCTCCTGTGGGCATAAAAATATACAGCTATATCATTTCAATAACAGATCCAACCCCAGGAAATCCAAATAAAAAAATTGTTCCTAGCAGATCCAATCCAAGCATAAAAGATCTAGTGCAACATCACCTAAAATCTGCTTGGGCCAATCTATATTGCTCTCAACATTGTTCTAAAAATCGGATTAATCAACCGATTAATCCTATTCAGTGGCAACCCGCTTAATGTTACATTAATCGTTCTGATTATGCGCTCAGGCGATTAATCGGATCCAAAACAATTAATCCTCGATTAATCCCCGATTAATGCCCGATTAATCTGATTAATCCCTGATTAATCCGATTAATCCCTGATTAATCATTTAGGCATTTCATATGTTTTTTATGTGAAAAACTTATCACTTTGTGTGTGTTGGATCGCTAAGTAGTTTATGTTGTGATGCTGATGATTTGATAATGATCTTTTGTTAAATAGTAGATGAACTGTTATTTATAAAATAGTAAATGAATTATGATATTTTATTATTGTATATTTTGCATAAGTGATACTTATGTTTTATTATTTTTCAAATTAACTTATTTAGCAATCTTTCTTCGTCATTCTTTAAAGCTCATTATTTTGATTGATAAATTGACTATTTTTTTATTTATTATTTTGCAAGTAAGTTCTTTTATTTATGTTTATGTTGCAAAATTTGAAATCTTGGATTACTAATGCGAAGAGATAAGTACTCTTACTTCTTCTTTTTTACTATTTATTCATATCGTCTTGTCCATCATATCATAGTTTATAACTTCGCATCTAAATATTGTCTTGTATAATATGTAGGTATTTTCAACAATTAATTGTATATATTCGTATGTAGTTATGCATAAATATAATTAAGTATATTAAAATATTCAAAAACGATTAATCCCCGATTAATTCGATTAATCATTATTTAGTGTTGGACCGCACGAATAATGAAACTGATTTTTAGAACACTGCACTGGCTCTCAACATAGTTCATAACAATCATACTCTCCATTGGATATGTTACACATAGTCTCCATTGGATATATTACATACAGGATGTCAGAGGCCATAGGCCAGACCCTCGTCAGTCATTGAGGATGCGACAAGATGCAGTCTATGTTGCATATCGAACTACAAAAGCCAAACTCGTTAAACTAACCAGTACCAGTTGCAACCCAACTTTAAAATATTATCAAATCAACAAGTGGGCAACTAAGTTATAAATGCAGTTGAAAAGAAGTTGTGACAAGAAAAAATCCATAACCATATCCCACGTTCAACCTCAAGCAAATAATGATGCATCTGTAACCCTCAACTTTTTATTATTGGATCTAATTCTGGATTACTCAATAGGAAGGACCAGTTCATGGCATATCCATTAGGAAAAGATTAGCATTCAAAAAACAAATAAGAAAAGTTAAATACATGAAATAATCCAACATGCTGATTATCAATGAAAAAAGTTCAAGGAAAAGTCACCTCTTTGTAGAATAGTTAATGAAATCCAAATACCCTTATACTTGTTTGCATACAGATCAGTAATGTTCTGAAGAGAAAGAATCCTTGACCCGTAAGCCACAATTAACTTGCTGACTTCTCGAAATAAAAGAATGCCATTAGGTGATGATGAGTCAAAAGTCAAACGTTGCACTTTGTTCAAGACAAATTCAGCAATGAACTTTAACAAGGGCGTTGTCACCTGTGAAAAGAAAATTATCTAGTTCGTGAATATTCAGAATATTTTATAGGTGAATATAACAAATACATTTATTTACAGGCAACGTACAAGATCAAATATTAAGAGAAACAACGGGTAACTTATTAGGATAAGGCAGAAGTTGATAATTGTGCAGACCAAATTATAGAAAGTTAAGAAAACTTGAAAATTTAACAGATAATTCCAAAGTACTTTATTGCAGTTTCCAACTATTCAGAAGCCACTGTATAATATTAATAATCTAACATATATTCACGTATTACAATCTAGGACTTCTCATGTCTCATGCACTACATTACATCAAAAATTTCTCATGTCAGAGATTGTTGGAACCAAAAGTCACCAAAAAATGAGAAGGGGGGGGTGTGGATTTCAAATATGTACTTATGCAGCTAATATAAATATATGAAGAACCAAACTGTAAACCATATTAAATAATGAACTAATCATAGTCCCAAATTCTAAAAATAATCAGAAAGGAAGAAGCTAAACTCTTGGAGGAGCTACGTAAACTAACATAAATTGAGGCCAAAGCCAATATTTCACAATGTGGCTTCCTAGGAAAACACATAGATCCCACTTTTGGAGCAAAATTAAGAGCATCGTCAGCTATAAAATCAATTAAGTCAGGATTTACATGAGTCCAGGACTTTAAGATCAGTTTTGGATGGTCAAACACAATTGGATAGTTCACTAGGGGATAATATTGGTATTGAAACCTTAGACCAACAAAATTGATAGACCCTTCTAAAAGATATGAGCTAAATCAGATAGTTCCTTGAAAGGAGAAATGAATGAGTTTGACAAAGAATAAAAAGCACAAAAGAGACGGGAGGAAGAATGGGATTTTCCAGTTGATATGGAGTGCATCATCAGTGCTGAGACAACCTGAATGGCAAATTTTGCTTTTTAAATTTCTATTTGATGGTGGACTTCACATTCTTTATTTTCAAATGAGGTAATCTTTTTGTTCCTTTTCTCTTTCGTAAGTCATGATATTGAAGCTGATTTCAAAACAGGATCAGCTCTTTATTGAAAATACTTTCTCCATAAAAAATCGTCTATTTTAGGAAAGAAAAAAAATTCAGAGAAAACCGAAGCCTATCAGATCCATGACCCAATTTTAACAAATTCATTTGACATTACAGCAGTACTTGTTGTGAAACGCAAATAAACCCTTTGCAAACCACAGGGACAAACTTGAAAAATCAATTGGTGCAGAGAAAGACATCTAAGAGGAGCACCTAGACATCCAAGAGGACACAAAATTATAACCTCCAGGCCAAATTGAAGATAGTGTCAAAATAGTTTTACTGGAAACCCACTCATCAGAAGAGAAAAAAGTAACTAGAAACTGATGACGATGTTCTCAATAATACCACTCATCACTTGGTAATAGCACATACATTGCATGACAAGAGCTATCGAGTGAGAGAACACACATGCACACACACGCGTGAGGACGAGAGAGAGAGAGAGAGAGAGAGAGAGAGAGAGAGAGAGAGAGAGAGAGTTGGGCAAAAATTGTGGTAATAGTGAAAATTTTGAAAAGTACAAATTAGCAAAGATGGAAGCAAAGAAATAGTTGTGGAGGATAAATCGAAAATAAAAAATAATCATAATCATTTAGAAACTAATGAGGGACAGAAAACTAATGGTGGAGATAAAAGAACATTCTTACATGTTTATGCGTAAAAAGAGAGATTTGCCTACTTTAGGCAGGATTTCAAGATTTCTTGCCTATGCATCAAATAGGCACAAACAACAGCTGAAAAAAGCATGCTACTTAAGTCTATAGTTCAAAGTCCCCAAAATGTCATCCAAATATTTAATTACAACTAACCACTTTAAACCCAATACAACAACTTTTGTTGAGTTTCAAACATTCTAGACGTAAAACTAAACTATTTGATCCTTTCGACTACCTATCCCTGCGCATACTTAGTGCCTCGCCGAGAAAAAAACTCAAAATCACTTGACTTTTGCTTCTGCGGCGTCTTAAACAGCGGTAGGGCATCAAAGGATGGTGCCTAGCTCCTAGAGTCGCTTAGACGCACCTAGGTGCCCCCTTAATGTTGCACCACACAACCGACCACCTAAAGTGCATTTTACAGAACTGGTTTATTTTCTAAATAGTGTAGATACACTTGAAACGAGTGGATTTTAGTTTGATTTTTCTTGCCTACTTGACCTACACATAAACATCTACACAGGCACACATATGGAGGAAAACTTTCCTTTGAGAACATTTCTTATGGGAAGGTCAGTGAAAACACCATGATTGGATCTATCTCATGGATGATCCACACTATACATCTTCAACACATCCAAATGGTGTAAGGATGAGAGCTGAAGCGGTTTCAAAACTTCTTTCACCTTCATTGTTGAAAAACATGTTATTTTAGTTGTAGCAAAAAGATATAGTTTGAGCACGGCTAACATTGCTAAAAACCTTCAGATCTAACTGGATCAAGATGAATGGTGTGGATCATCCATAGGATGGCTCCAGTGAGGTATGAGAATCTCTCTCTCTCTCTCTCTCTCTCTCTCTCTCTCTCTCTCTCTCACACACACACACACACACATCATAGCTAACAAGTCTCGAAACGTTCACATCTTAGTGATCAAGATGAATGGTATGGATCATCCATAGGCCTCTCTCTCAGCATGGCAACAAGTCTCGAGACCTTCAGATCTTACTGGATCAAGATGGATCATTCATAGGATGGCCCCATCATGGTATGAGTCTCTCTCTCTCTCTCTCTCTCTCTCTCTCTCTCTCTCTCTCTCTCATATGCATGCGCATCAATGTGAAATGTGGCACTCTATGTAGTAAGAACACTTCTCTCTTGAAGTCAAATCATGTCGGAAGTATGTTGGACATAAGCGTCGAACAAATGTATTATACACAATAATCTTATTTCTTGTGCGATTATTAGAAATTTTGGTGTGCCTGCCATATTGCCTGGTGTGTCCATGTGTGTGCAATATAGGCGGCACAAATTGCCCAAACAATCAAAGTTAGTTAGCTTTAGCCAACCATGTGATTTTCTTGGAATCTTCTTAAATTAAGATTCTAATTTGATAGGTTTTGGAGATTGGGGGAGAATTCTTGAATTCTACATTGATGGTATACATTTTATATCTATGTTTATTTAATTTATTCTTGTAATGTTTAAACTATTTAACTGATACAAATTTTCTAGCTATCTATCAAAACATGTATTGTATATATTAATTTCAAAAAAAAAGATAATTGAGCATTTGGATTGGTTTGATCGTTGGGTATAAATACATTCAATAAGATTTTTTTTTATCATTTGAATAGAATCTTAGTTTGATAGATTTTAATATGGTGTGAATGGATTGGATCGGTAATCTACAAAATTAGAAGATAGAGAAAAAAAATCATAATTTCTCATATATCCTTGTCATGACAAAAGGAGAAAGGGATAGACTCTTTATATTTGCTTTTAACAACATTTTACATGCATACATAGTATGTACATGCGTACTTAAGTTCAGAAAATTGAGAAAGATAGAGCATTAAGCAAGGTATGTGCAGTAAAAGTGAAGATTAAAGTCCTTGTAAAGGAAGGCAAAGGTAGAGTAATTTTCATGAGATATATCATATATGAGAACAAAAGGATAGATTAAAATGGATTAAACCCATAACAGGAACTACCTATTTTTAAATGGTTAGACTCATTTAAAAATGCTCTAAAGAATATATAAACAAGGAAGCATTGTAAGACCTCCAAACATCCTTATTGAGCTTCAGAAGCATCTAGAAGATAAGGGGTTACTATGGCTAAGTTATTCAATAGTATGATATGAAATATGAAAATGTCGAATGAATGGACCGTAGGACTTTAATTTGAATAAGACTTCGGCAGTGATTAAAAATAATAAAGGATAAAAATAAAGTTGTGCAAATTATCATAAGATAAAACTTACAAAGTCGCACAATTGAAGTATGGAAGAAAGTACTTGAACAAAGACTAAATGAAAATGATAGTTTTCAAAATCAATTTGGCTGCATGCTAGGAAGGTTTAACAAAATGATTGATCAAGTGATTTTGATAAAACAATCTATATATGATATTCATTTATTCACAGAAAAGCTTGTGATGGGGTTTCTAAAGAAGAAGAAAAAAGTATCTGGCATGGTTTAAAATCTTGGTATCATTATAGTATCATCCCATAATTTTTAGTATCAATATCGGCAATGCTGGTTATATCAATAATATCGGCCCCAATAACGGCTGATATTATACGGTAAATAGTGTATTGGTTACTTCAAAACCCGATAAGATACTACCAGTATATATATATTAGAATAGGCCAATATTTGAAACCATAGTACCTAGTACTTTATTTATATGATCAAGGACATGCATGATGAAGATAGCCTAATAACTATTGGAGAGGCAAGTCCATTCCCTATGACCACAAGTTTACATCATGATCAACCGTAGGTCCTCGAATCATAGCATCAACAGACTGACTATGAATGTTCTAGTTTCTAAATGAGATTGCAGTTTTACATGTTACTAGAGAAAAGAAATAATTTCTAGAAATTCAAAAGAAGTAGCAAGATGAAAATGGGATATATGAAGTAACTTATAAAAAAAGGAAATGAGAATGTAGTTTATATTCCATGCCTAAGAGATGTCCAAGAGCAATCATTCCAGCATTTAGGTTAATCATGATTCATTCCAAATGATAGTAAGATGAGGGGGATGAATGGCCAAACTTGGGAGTTCTTGGAATATTCAACCATATAACACTGAGTCGAAGAGAAATGTTTGTAGAACATTATATAACCTTATCACTACGAATCTAGACAATTATAAAGCAACATGTCCACGAAAATGAATTAAGACAAAAATAAAATAAAAATTTGAGTTCAGTCATGAGAAGATAGGCGAGCTTTAGCGGAGAACAGGGAAAATCCGTTGAGACAAGTTGAACTCTATTAGGTGGTGGTTGGGGGGGTTGGGGGGTGCTGGGGGTGGGTATAGTATACATAATTGAAGGTTGAAGGAGCAGTTAAGGGTAGATCAACTGAACATGGACTGAGACAGCACATCCAGATATGGTGATTGCTACTAAACAGAGATGCACCTCACAAAGCTCATGGGAGAAAAAGGGATTCACAAAACTACGTGAAAAGGTTAAGATAATGGTTTTGATGTTGTCATTGTCGTTTTGAGAACAGCCATCCAAACACATATGCGCATGTACATGATGGAAGATTTGAACAACATATAGGAGAGGTCCATTATGTCCGTTGGTCCAAAACGTTCAGGAGTTTCATCAAACAATTCAAAACATAATCCCAACAGGAATGCAATGCTACTCGTGTGAACCCCTTTTACAAAGCTACATGCTACTGAGTCCAATGTTCAACAAACAGTACATCTTACAAAATTAACTCACAATACTATTCAAAGATGGACTCATCAGCATAACAACATTGCCTCACTGCAATCACTCACTTGGAAAAAAGAAGACTTACAGGGTAAAAGGTACTTCCTTCCAAATCAAAGAAGACTTCCTTCACCCAGAAAGGCCTTATGTTATAAAAGTTATCTAGGTATCAATAAGTTGTTTAATCAAAAAATATGTGAATGTAACTGCAACTTCTGTAGATATACTAACTTTAAAATGTGGAAGTACACACTATTCATTTGCAATTCCGAAACAGTAAAAGGATATGTATTCCCGCTCCCTTGTATGCTGCTAAACTTAGATTCCATTAAAATGCATGTCAGCCAAAGACTCCTCTCATGAAACCTCTCTCCTCTTAAATATAGAGCATAGTATCCAAAATCATATAAATAAACATCAACAAACACCAAAGCTGAGAGAAATAAAACAGGACAAGCAAATATTTTTCTACATAAAATTAAAGATCACCTCTGGTGCATCAGTCCAGTGTGAGATAGCTTTCAACAGAAGCGGCATGTGTGAAGGATACAGCCAGTCAAAAAGCAGACCATATGTTCTCCGACTGGGAAAAAAAATGAAGAATACATCAGTCCAACCAATCCTAATTAAAAGCTAACTTAAACATACGGCAGGTAAGTCACCTATTTGTTGCCATTGCAATTCCTCTCAGATCCCTCATCAAGCCAATAAATGCATATTTAACAGCATCAGTGCGGAATGCAGTATCAGGAGTTGACTCCAACTTAACCATAACCTGTAATACCCCAACAGTGACTTCAAACTGTTATATCATCTTAAGACTAACAAGTGACTGACAAGGCATGAATCATGTATGTGATAGCACAGAATGAAGTCCAGTTTAATTACAATACCTGAAGTAAAAATTCAAGCATAAGAAGTACATTGGTAAGCACAAGAAAGAAATAAGCATCATAAACATAAATCCAAAGCAAGCAACTTAAAAGAAATATCTAGTGACATGAAGGTTCACAAACCTGCGAAAGTGGATCCATAGATGACTTAAATTTTACAGGACTGTCTTCCATAAAGATCAAGTACCCAAGAGTATAGTAGAAAGTTGTTCTGCTCCGAGAGCACCTATATTCTTCTAAAAATGGAAAGTTTTCCCTCTGAAATGCAATACCAATGCCAAAATTTAATCAACATAACCTCAGCCCCACTTTAGTAAAACAAGATATTACAATATAGTAAACTGATAAAACAATGTTTTGTGCACAAGAGTTACCGTATGATGCCCAATTATAAATTTTACAGTATCCAACTTGAGCAGAAGTTTGCCAGTCATGTATCTGCAAGCAACTTTGAAATGTCAATTAACAAATTAAACTCTGAGAACGAGGGAAATTTGTTAAAAAAAGAACTAACCCAGATGCTAGCTCCAGGAAAAGAGACAAGGTGTGCTCAATAACCTCCTCACACTGCATGCATCCATAATATAAGAACTAAAATAGATCTTCTTAAGCAATAAAAGTAAGGCATTACAGCAATTCACCAGTCACCTCTGTGTAGCACTTTAGGTTCGTAGCAATTTTTCCAACAATGACATTAAGCAGGACTAAATGATCATGTAGTCCAAGAAGTTCAGATAACCTTGAATATAACTGCTGCAAAAGAAAATGGAAATCTGAGGAACATATAAAAAAGACATGAGACAACAATAAGCAGACATAAGACTTACTACCTTAGATGAATGCATTGCTTGATCACCAACATAAGACTTGCGAAAACTCTGAAAAAATGTGATGATGGCACGATCAAGCCTTTGCTTGCTTATTTCACGATACCTCTGTTTGAAGGCATAGTAGTTAGTTGCATTATCACTTTCATACAGAAAAAAAATTAATAATATTAACAATAGCAAGTCAGTTTACAGAAATAAAAGAATTAATAATTTATGAATATATGAATATATAGACACATGGTGCGTGTATATTTGTGTGTGTATAGAAACTCTCACGTTTCTATCGCCTTATGAGACACTTCAAATTCCACTTTTATAGCCATCTGACCTCAACCTAATGGCCAGATAGTTTAAACATGGGCTAAAGCAAAAGAAATTAACATTAAATAATGGAAGGGAGAAATTGGAATTTGAAGTATCCCATAAAGGTAAAATCAGAACCCACTCTATCGCCTTTTCTTTCCATATCTTCTTCCTTCTATTTTCTCTGACCTTCTTCTTATGTGCCCCAAGACCTCCACTACTGCTCTCCTAAACAACCTGTTAAATCAAATGAAGAAATGGAGGATTGTGTATATTACTGATGAAGGCAATGGCTGGTATATATAGGTATTACAATTACATAATAAGAAAACCTCTACTCCTAATACAATTAGTATTACATAATCCTAATCCTAACTATTCTTAACACCCCACAAACTCAATGGATGGAAATTGTGAGTTTGAATGAAAGAAAAATAGAAAATAAAAGTCTGAAAATTATCTTCTGAAAAATCTAAAAATTGATGTTGATCGCATACGACACTCTTTATGGCACTATTCGAAGACCGATGTATAGGAAACTTGTATTTTGAACATCCCTCTCAGAAACTTGACCTAATACCATGTTAAATCAATTGAAGAAACTGATAATTGTGTATATTATCGATCAAGGCAATGCCTGGAATATACAGTATAATTACATAATAAGGAAACCTCTACTCCTAATACGAATAGTATTTAATAATCCTAATACTATTCTTAACACAACCCACATGCTATAACTACTAGGTGACCTCCAAAACATGTGTGATGTAAGGATGTGCCATCTGATTAATTTTCAGCCAAGAATCCAACTTTTAGTTGGCGATTCAGGTGATCAAAATTGGTTCTTTTGTGAACATAATTCCTAATGATTCCAGATGGACAGTGTATGCAATTAATTTCCTGACTTGACGGGTTTATCCTGTGCCGCCATCTGGTTTTCAATTTAAATTCTTTCCTTGAACGATGAAAATCAAAGTCAGCGTTAGGATTAGAGATGAATTGGGGAGAATTAGATGGATGGATAGATATCTGTCATCTCATCTCTTTTTTTATTATTATAATATATATGGACTTTTACACGAAAATGCTCCTCATACTGATTTATTACATAACACTCCCCCTCAAACTGGAGCATATACATCGTAAATGAACTGTACTCGAGATCTTTCAAGTGGCTTAGTCAACAAATTTACAAGCTGATTTGCAGAAAATACGTGTTTTGGCTCAATAATATCAGCATCATACTTTTTTCGTGCCACATAACAATCTACTTCAATATGTTTCGTCCTCCAATGAAACACAGAGTTTCGTATAATATAAATAGCTGGCCTGATATCACAATATAGCGTCATCGGAGTCTTGAGCGCAAAACCCATCTCGTAAGAATATCTTGTATCCACACAAGCTCACATGTAAGATCAATCATAGCCATATATTCTGACTCCGCACTTGATCTAGAGACAATAACCTACTTCTTATTCTTCCACGACACAAGATTCCCTCCAATAAAGACATGATACCCTGTAGTAGACCTCATGTCCATTGGACAACCTGTCAAATTTGCATATGAGAAGCCAGCTATGCGATTATGACTGTCATCTGAATACAAAAGTCCTCTTCCTGAAGCACTCTTCAGATTTCATAATATCCTGATCACAACATCCCAATAACTTGTTTGTGGGGCTAATATGAACTGGCTCACAACACTAACCGGATATGCACTATTTTGCCCAGTCATTGTCAAATAGTTTAGTTTCCCAACTAGTCTCATATACCTTTTTTGGTCTTCAAGAGTCCCCCTATCAGGCAATAGCTTCAACTTTAGATCCATCAGTGTATTCGCAAGTTTTACACCGGAGTATACTTGCTTTTGACAACATATCCAACACATACTTCTGCTGAGAAAGTGAGATCCCCTTCTTAGATCTACCTACCTCAATCCCAAAAAATACCGTAGTGGCTGCAGATCTTAGGTCTAGAACTTCTGTTGTAAATGTGAAGTCACTAATCCCCTAGACATCATCTCATGTAATCACAATATCATCCACGTAGACTACTAAGAGAAGAAAATCGAGTGATCCTTCCGAGAACGACGAAAACCAAACTCTTGAACGACGAAACCAAATCTCCCGAACCAGATTCGAGGGGATTGTTTCAAGCCATAAGACTTTTGCACACGGCAGACTTTGTCTACTCTCCACGAGCAACAAACCCAAGTGGTTGCTCCATATAAACTCTTTCATAAGACTGCCATGGAGAATTGCATTCTTAATATATAATTGGTGTAGAGTCCAGTGATGTGTAGCAGCAAGTGAAATAAACAGCCAAATTGAAGCCATCTTTGCTACTGGAGAGAATGTGTCCTAGTAATCTATACCATATGTCTGAGAGTATCCTTTCGCCACCAAACGAGCCTTAATACCAGCTAAATTTCCATCAGGGTTCAGTTTGACAGTATATAACGACTGACATCCAGCTGCCTGGTTCAGTTTGACAGTATATAACGACTGACATCCAGCTGCCTTCTTCCGAGCTAGGAGTAAAACTAGTTCTCATGTCTTATTTGCTCTAAGGCATGCATTTATCTTCCATCGTTGCCCGTCAACTTGAATTTGAAATGACATCTGAAACAGACTTAAAAATAAGATGAGAATCGAAGAAACAAAAGCACGATATTGTATGAAAAGATGTGCATAAGACAAGAAGTTATGTAGTGAATGTAGAGTGCAACTCCATTTTCTTTATGGTGAGCAATAGGAATATCAAGATCAGATTGAGAATGAATATCAACAAAAGAATCAATTTCAACAGAAAGAGAAGGAATAGCAACATTGTCACATAATATCGTGTCAGTGATCAGAGATACAGGGACACATCGATAGTGGATTGGGCATGTTTAGTATACACATGTCCATATCTCTGAGGCATAGGATCCACATTGATATGAGCTTTCTAAAAATAACATGAAATCGTCTTCTGATTCTAACGATGTACTCTTGGAGGTCTCTTTATCAAATTATAGCATAGACTCGAAAAATGGTAACATCTGCAGAGATCACAAATTTATTAAAAGTGGGACAGTAGCATATATGTCCTTTTTGACCTCTAGAATACCCAAAAAGACACATTTAAAAGCTTTAAAATCCAGTTTGGTGCGATTGGTACTATGATCATGAACAAAACATACACAACCAAAATTCTAGGAGATAAAGAAATTAGGTCATGTTTGGGATAAAGAACAAAACATAATATCTGAACATCAAGAACTGTAAAAGACATGTGGTTAATCAGATAGCAAACTGTAAGAACTGCATCCCCCAGAAGTGTTTGAGAATATCATGTCAATTAACAAAATTCGTGTCACCGCAAGCGAGTGACGATTCTTACGTTCAGCGACCCCATTCTGTTGTTGAGTGTAAGGACAAGAGGTTTAGTGACTAATTTCAGTATTAAACATGAAATGCATAAAAGATGAATTAAAGAATTCTATCGTATTATCAGTCTGCAAAGTATGAACAGACATACTAAAATGATTCTTAATTTCATTTCAGAAAGTTTGAAAAATAGAGTGAGTCTTTGAACGACTTCATTAAATATAACAATGTCACACGAGAAAAGTCATCCACAAAGATAATGAAATATTTAAAATCAAGTGTTAAACTAAAAGGACAAGGTCCCCAAATATCAGAATGAACAAGTTCAAATGGGTGATCTACCCTCTTATTGACTCTCAATAGATAAGGCACATGATGGTGTTTACTCATTTAAGATAACTCACATTCAAGAGATGACACTTGACCAACTCACAAACTAGTTTCTTTAAAACTTGCAAGGTAGGATGACCAAACCGACGATATAAATCTCACAAAGAAGTAGAGCTAACACATGAAACCGAATTGGCACCAGTCTCCAGATGATACAGACCTTCATATACACGTCCAGTGCTAATCATCCTTTGCGTCCCAATTCCCTTAAATACATAATGATAAAGAAAGAACATCATCGAATAATTCAAGGATCGTGTAAGTGTACTGATAGATATTACATTAAACAAAAACTTAGGTATGTAAAAGACAGATGACAAAGGTAACGAAGTAGCAACCTTAGCGGTGCTTACACTCTCAGCACGGGATGATGTACAATTTGCTGACGTTACTATAGGAAGTGATAAAGGTGAAGACATGTCATGCAGAATACCTTTGCTTTCCGTCATGTCATCAAATGCACCAGTGTCAATGACACAAGTATTAGGAGCTCTGAAAGTGAAACACACGGTAGGGTTGCCTGACTGTGCCAAGGTAGCAGTGGATGAAGACGGTGGATCTGTGTAGCTTGAAACTACTGGAACATATGGAATTTTTCGAGCTGGAACATATGGTATTTTTCGAACACTTCATCTGACATAAGTATTCTTCTAGAACCTGAGTTTCCCTCTGATGCATAGGCCACAGGAGCAAACTGACCAACTTGGGAGGTCTTGCAGTACAATTTAGGGCATATATTTCTCATGTATCCAACATCTTCACAATTGTAGCAGGTCCTCAATATTTTGTTGCTAATTCTCTGCTCCTCCATTTCCTATACAACCAAAATCTCCACCTCTGCCACCAAACCGGCCTCCGCGATCAAAATCTCCTTTGCCACCACCAAAACGGCCTCCTCCTCGGTCAAAATCTCCCCTGACACTGCCAAAATGACCTCCTTTCGACCACCACCAGGAGTTGTAAACTGCCTTCGTCGAACAGATAGAGCTAACCGTTCATGGGGACTCGTTCCCAGTAAGATTTTGTGAATCTTTCAGAAAGACACTTTGAAGACACTCTAGTAGAGAACTACCTATCACCTGTGGACGTGCAAAAGTATACTCTGATGGCTTCCCTAGGAAAGTCAGCACTGGTAGCTGGTCAAACTGTTTCTGTTCTTCTTCACATCCTGTGAGATGAAAAATACACCTTCAACTCCTCATAAATCCTGTTGAGACAAGGTTTTGTTTCCCTTCTACTCTGGAACATCTCCTGAATGATGTTGTAAGCTCTATCAAGATTATTCTTTCCAGAAAATAGCTTTTTAAGATGGCTCCACATCTGTTTCAATGCCTACATATGCATCACCAAATCTTGTATCTTCTGCTCCTTGATATTCAACAACTAATCAAAAAGAGTAGCATCCTATCGCTCCCACTCATCTGTCTTAGAACTAAGAGGATATGTGTACAGATGACTCTTCTTTTCATGACCAGTTAAATTAATTTCAATAATTTCCTACATTGTAAACAATTATCCCAATTCAACTTACTATCAATGATCATATTAGTAATAAACTCTAAAACAATCGGCTTGGGCTCTGCCGACTCTGTCATCCTCGTCGAATCCACCATACTCACAATCTCCCAGCCACCAACCACGTACTACAACCAAACCTTAAGAATCCTCCTAACACAAAACACAACTTAAAAGAAAATACATAACTTTTCAAACTCACACATACAGCTCAAAACATATCTTCCATCAAACCTCTCATTAACTCGCTCACATAACTACAAAAAAAAGGAAAATTAATTTTTTACTTGTCCGCTAACATAGAAAAACAGCAAGCAATATTTTTTTTATGATGCTACACTTTCAGTAAAGAAAAGAAGAAGCGTCGAAGGTCGAAGAAGAAGAAGAAGAAGATGATGAAGTGTCGCAGGTCGGATCCATCGCCGGAGTCGTGGTCAGAATCAACTGTCGAAGTTGAGATCCGCTGTCGAAGACGGATGTCGAAGAGAACGAAGGCGAGGTTGGCGATGGAATCTGAGGTCGTGGTCGGGATGCAAGGACGAAAACGAGGTCGATGGCGGAATCTGAGGTCGTGGTCAAGATGTGAGCACGAAGACGAGACGTCAGGATCTGAGGACAACGAGATTTGTTGGAGTCAATGTTGGTGTCAAGGTCGGGATGCCGCAGAGTAGTAGGGATGGGGATTTTGGGGATGAATATGAGGAAGAAGAAAGGTTAAGGTTTATCTAGGGTTAAGGTTGGATCATGGCTCTGATACCATGATAATCAGAGTTAGGGTTAGGGTTAGAGATGAATTGGGGAGAATTAGATGGGATGGATATTTCCCATCCTATCTCCTTTTTATTATTATAATATATATGGACTTTTACACAAAAATCCTCCTTATACTGGTTTATTACATAACAAACGATAAACATCATATTGAAAATCACAATCAAATACAATTCAAAGCTAGCAGTTAATAATGAACAGAAGCAGCGTTTTAAAACACGAAAATGAAGGGGGAGAAAATAATGCTTTGGCCTTAGTGAATTTATTTGGCAGTAAAAATAGCAGTATGGAGAAGGTAATAACCTGTGAGAGAAAATAAAAGAAGGTGATGAAAAGAGAGGGCAGTAAATAAAAGGAAGAAAAAGGAAAGGAAATGAAGAATAGTTTCTATGCAGGGGATCTTGTCTTCTCAGATATCGCACTAATGGTTCTAGACCCAACTTTTAGGCTTTCGCAACAATGAAAAAGATGAGATAGAAGGATATAAGGAAGGGAACAATGAACAGTTCTTTTGGGTTTCGATTAAGGACAAAATGCAAGTGTTAAAAAAACAGAGAACTACTAGGCCCCACAATCTTTCTAAACTCCGTTATCTCGATTTTGTCCCAGTTTTCCAAATGTTTCCCCATTTAGTTCTCAACCAGCAAATTTTGCGCCAAATGGTTTAAAATTTGAGAGGACAAGATTCATTCCCCTCTTAAGAGGAGGATACTCCACATTATTTATGCTCTGGATAACATAGATGAATTACTTCAAGGAATTCCCAGAGGAGAAAAATTATATACGAGGTGACCTAAATGATATGTCAATGAAGATAGTCGGAGACTTGAGAGGGTGAACAGAGGATTATTGATGGATCACAAATTGGGTCAAGATAAATGTGGTTGTGATGGACCTTAATAACTAAAAAGACAATGGGGTTGCAAGCCTGCAAATTCCAGATATACATGCCCCCCCCCCCCGGCGGCCATGAGACCACCTTAAAGAGGCCCTGGCTCTGATGCTTAGCTGGTCCGCCTATAAGATAACAAGGGCACATGAGCACTTGGGTTTTTGAAATAAAGCATCTTGCTAACTGTAATACACATCCTCCTAAAGTATAGCTTACACTGATATATATATATATATATATATATATATATATATATATATATATATATATATATATATATATATAGAGAGAGAGAGAGAGAGAGAGAGAGAGACTTGTGTCCTTCCAAAAGGATTTGAGCCCGAATCCTTCCAACTCAAATACAACCCTCCGACATTCGAATACAAGATCCACTCCGTTGAAGTTGAACTATATTATTTCAAGTATCTATAAATCAAAAATCAAGTGTTTTGAATACTTTTTGCCCATCCATCAAGCGGCGCAAAATGAACGGGCGAAAGTAGTGAGTTGGTTAGATCTATGTCTTTAGATATACAAATTCTCAATCCAGCCATTTAATTATGATCTAAACATTAAAAAACCCCTACAAACCAATTGTTAGGTTTCAAATGTTTTACACCGTTAAACTAACCAACTTACTATTTTGGCCGTCTATTTTTTTCCTACTTGATGCATGGGTAAAAAGTATTCAAAACACTTGATTTTTAGTTTATAGATACTTGAAATAATATAGATCAACTTCAACAGAGTGGATCTTGTATTCGAATGTCGGAGGGTTGTATTTGAGTTGGAAGGATTCGGGCTCAAATCCTTTTGGAAGGACACAAGTCTCTCTCTCTCTCTCTCTCTCTCTCTCTCTCTATATATATATATATATATATATATATATATATAAATATATATATATATATATATAGTTGTATAAAAGGTAATTTGTTTTTAGCCTGTGTGGACAAATTTGCCCCTAATATTATTTTTAATCATTGTGCTTTGAACTGGTGATATAGGATTACAGTTCGAAAAAAGAGAATAAAAATTCAAGCTTTTACTATTCACAGCATTCCCCTTCACAAAATGCCCCCAACCAATCTCAGTCCATCTCATTATCTCTCCCTCTCTCCCACGATCTCCTTATCTATCCCGATCTCGATCCCTCTCTCCCCCCTCCTGATCCATCTCTCCCCCACGATCTCACTCTCTTTCCCTCTCTCGATCTCTCCCAATCTCTCGCGATCTCCCCTCCCTCGATCTCCCCTCTCCTTCCATCATGATCTCCTCCTTCATGTCGGCGAAGACCTCCTAGACTTTCGAAGCAAGAACCCCTCCTGGATTTGGATGCAAGCTTCAACAAGAAGTGATGGTGGGGATCGACCATGAACCCAACTCCCCCTTTCTTTTCCATTTTCCATTTCTCTCATTCTCTCCAAACCCAAATCCGAACCCAAAACCCTATCCCTATGCAAGATGGAAACCCCTTTCTGGAGTTGGATGCGAGCTTCAACAAGCGATGATGGAGATCGATCATGACAGAGACAACGGCGGGCTTGATTTCAAATTTTAGGCCAGTACAAAAAGAAACCTTTTTATTTTGCTAATTTCTTCTTTTAATTAGGGCCTCAAATAGTGATCTGATTGATGAAAGCTATTGTTTATGGTTCTATCTGTAAATTATTTGCATGTGGCATGCTATATATTCTTGATTACATCTAATTTTCAGTTTCCTTTTTGGTTCCCTGTTTAAAAATTACTCATGAATCTCACTCCCAATCACCCATGAATCCTAGGCAACGAGTTAATTAAAGCTTTTTTTCCCTTTTTTTTTCTTTTTCTTCTTTCAATTAGGGTTTGAAAGAAGGAATCCCAAGAATAAAAAGCAGATAGAATAGATGCAAAGGATCACCTGTTATCTAAACAATTTCTGATCTTGCAAGTTTTGAAAGCCCCTGCGTCACGTGGGGGGCTCCTTTCTAGTATACCTAGTAATAGAATGATACAAATAGATATATATATAGATATATATATATATATATATATATATATAGACTTGTATCCTTTCAAAAGGATTTGATCCCGGATCCTTCCCACTCAAAATCAACCCTCCAACATTCGAATACAAGATCCACTCCGTTGAAGTTGATCTATACTATTTCAAGTATCTATAAACCAAAAATCAAGTGTTTTAAATACTTTTTGCCCATCCATCAAGCGACGCAAAATGGACGGCCGAAAGTAGTGAGTTGGTTAGATCTATGTCTTTAGACATACAAATTCTCGATCCGGCCATTTCATTATGATCTAAACATTTTAAAACCCTATAAACTAATTTTTGTTAGATTTCAAATGTTCTACACCGTTAAACTAACCAACTCACTATTTAGGCCGTCCGTTTTTCCCCTACTTGATGGATGGGCAAAAAGTATTTAAAACACTTGATTTTTGGTTTATAGATACTTGAAATAGTATAGATCAACTTCAACGGAGTGGATCTTGTATTCGAATGTTGGAGGGTTGAGTTTGAGTGGGAAGGATCCGGGATCAAATCCTTTTGAAAGGATACAAGTCTATATATATATATATATATATATATATATATATATATATATATATATATATATATATATATATATATATATATATATATATAATAAATAAAAGGTAAAATTAAGTTAGCTCTCAATCACCACTTTATGTAACTACAACCATAAGTAAAACATTCATTTTTATTGCCCGCTCTCAGTTTCTGGCTTTTCCATTTGACATAAAAAGGCAAGAGGAACCACCTCTAGCTAGTTTTTTCTTTTTCTTTTTTCCCCTCCGCTATGCCCTGCTTGCCAAGTTCCCACTAAAAACCTCTTTATTACTCAAATCTTCTAACAATCGGTAGCATTTACGCAGTTCTGAACCAATACTGACCGATATCTAGGTTTCTTAACTTTCTACTATGTCCATACCTTTCTAATCCCTATAGTCTAGGCTTTTCGTCACACTTCTACTTTTTTGGTTTTGTACTCTTTGTTCTATGTTTCTTTTTCTCAGCTTTGTTGTCAACAATTCTTTACTCTATTCTCATTATTACTTCCTTCCGTCTTTAAGTTGAATAGGACCAGATCTTATTAGCACTACAATTTTCATTCAGACAGGTTTAACTACTTGGGCAACTTTCTAGCTAGGCAAGAAGAAGCTTAAGTGATTAAAAAAGTCCAGATACTTCATTTTTAACCCTCTGCTTAAACATTTGCTTGACATCTTTTTGCATGCATTTTCAAGGGAAAAAAACAGTATATTGTGGAAGAAAGTGACAAACTGGTTAAAATGGTTTAAAGAAGATTATACAAATTACACAACAAATTTCAAAAGAAGAATTTATCGGGGGGCATCTAGAAGAAAGAAACAAAAGGTACGATGGTGTTACTAAATTTGGAGGAAAGAATTTTCTAATGGACATCATTTTTACGTGAAGGTTATTTTAAAAACTGCATAAAAAGTTTATGTTTCATAATGATCAGGAACTTCTTAAAAAATACAAAAAGTGAAGATAGTTTCATGCAAATAGGAATTTAATACTCTGCAATACCATGCAACAAACTATAAAAGGTTTGAAAAGGATTTGTCAGCTGTTTCAATAACAGTGGTATGATGACATTTTCAGGTTAAGCAGATGGTTAAAATATTTAAATAGAAGTGAAAGGGAAGTCTTTTCTTTTTTTTCTCTTTTTATTTTATTTTATTTTTGGGTGGGGGAGGAAGAGGGTGGGGGGGACGATACTGACAAACTTATTATTTCTTTGCTAGAATCTCTCAAAAAGTCAAGAGAATATTTAATTTTTAACTATGTGGGCACTGATAGTATCTAACTAGGGGTAATGAATTAATACACCCACAGTATCAATGACTTATGCCGGGGCAATTCTCTCGGACACCTTCATTTCTTCCTCCCAAAACTTTATGGCTATTGCACTAGAAAGCTGAAGCTATATAAGATGGCTTGATTAAACACTTGGGATCTAGGTTATTAACAGTTCAAGAAGACCTAATGGGGGCCATCCAACAAATGCTTTGCGCAAGATAATTGTAAGCTTGAAAACTGTCATTTTAATCACAAAGAAAAGCATATAAATGAAATATCTTTGCCACGATTGCTAAGCAATTATAACCCAAGTTTCCATACATAAGCCAAAGAAGGTTTTATATTCCTTATTTAGTTGAAAACTACATTTTAAAGACAGAGAGATTTTAAAAAATCATGTCATTTTAGTATTCTATTTTATTTTTCTAACATAAAGTCCTAAAAGCCCATATATTTTAATAATGAGTTATACTTTTCATTCTCTGGCATACCCAACACCTAAAACAAGTGGGACCTATGCCATCTCAATACTCGTGACATGCACAGAGATCCAACTCCTTTAGTGGTGGGTATGCTAGTGGGTAAACCCCATGCGGATATGAAAATTATTTTCCTTTACTAATACTTTATTTGATATCAACTAAATAGCTAAATTTTAGCACTGGATCCCTGAATAAGTTCATCCAGACTAATAAAATTTATTCAACTTAATAGAAGTTATTTTAAAAACTCATCCTCCTTCAGAGAAATAACATTTTAATTTTTTTTTTTTTAACTTCACCGCTAGAGTTTCAGGAAAAGATATGTACTCCGGGCATATCCATGACCAGCACATATTGAAGCTGTCTCAGCATTCCACTCTTGGGATTTTTAGGGCATGACATTCACGTGTTTGACAGATTTATGTGCCGGTCAGGCAGGAACCCGTCTCTTATAACATGTATGGGTAAGGAGCAGGAATCAGAACTTCAAAAGGATTTTTCTGTGTCTGTGATTGTACCAAAGGTTATTCACTTTTTATCAATTACGGAAAAGGAGGATGGGTATTGATGACATGTTTCACTAAAGATAGACTAGAATTATTTTTCCCTTCTTTAATTTCTATTTTCTATGCTCACTACTACAAGAACTCGTACAATACACTAAAATACACTGAGAAACTTAGTAGCTGCCCAAAGGCTTCCATAAAACGTCTCTGTGTCCATCAACAGTAAACATGGGAAATGAAAAATGAGATAAATAAACTGTGTTGACAAATTAACTAATGATTGAATTATTTTATATTCCAACTAAATATTTGTAGTGTCTTCAGGAACATTAAATGGTACCTGAGAGTGCATTCCACTGTCAGTGACATTTATCAACTGTAAAACACGAGCTGCAAGCTCAGCATCAATCAGTTCTTGTGATGATTCAGTACTGTATAGGAAAAGTAAATAAATAAGAATATATTTGTGCATCAACTTCACCAAAAAGTAACACTGAAAACATTCACATACCTCCAGCCAGTAGTCTGTCTAATCTTGAGTATGGCAGAAATGATGTGGACCATCCATGCAAGTTGCCCCTCAATCACAGACAATTCATCAGCATCCCCTGGTGCTTGTAATCTTGCTCTTTCCTGTAAAGAAATTGTCAATGACAGTGAAAATAAAAACACAGGACAAAAGAAAAAGTTCACCACTTCTCTCTGGTTAATGCAATAACTGAAAGAACAGTAGAAATCCAAATGTATGACAAGAATACCATATAGGCCTGCAGGATAGGCTCCATGATTTTTATAATGTATAGACTACTGTTTTCATACTGCAAATAAGAGGAAAATAAGAATGCCCGTTAGAAACAAAGTAAACTTGTAGAACATGCTAACTTAAGAGGAAAGCTGTACGTAAGCCAGCTCTAACATTAGAACAACATGTGAAAGAAGAATATTATGCTCTCAGCAGATCATACAATCAAAATTAACCAAAACTCAAAGATCAATACAATCTTCACCTGGAATCTGCAGAGGTAAGGGAAGCACTCCAGTTGATCCTGAAGAAGCTCTACATTGTCCAATGGATTATCTGAGAGGTCATCTGAAAAATCAGCCTGCAATTCATAATCAGTAAGAGGGTAAGCACCCCTTCTATTAACTTAAAGAAGTAGACATGGAACTGCAGGAAACTACAGCACCTGAACAGAATTGAACCTAGAGGTAATAAAACCTTCAGTAATCTTAGGCACAGTTTCATCAAGAAGACTCGGCGAATCACCCTTCAAATACGGCACGGAGGTCACCAACCTAGACCAAAGCCCTAAAAGGTAGTATACACTACTGCTGGCCCACTAGCAAATCAGACAACAAAAGGACATCAATCACAATTTTCAAAAGACAAACACGCCCAGCAACAAACAGAACATCTTAGTCCACAAATATAGCCAGGATAACGTCTACCAAAACAAACCTGCCAAGACTGCAAAGATTTTGTCGTGAATTCGGCTACCAAGCGTATCCATTCACCATAGGTTTCTATGTTCAAAAGCTCTGACAACTGGAACAATCAAAGAATTAGACCAATTGAAAGCCATCTAATAGTGAATTAAGACGGAACATGTCTTCCAAGTTTTCACATTATTTAAGTTGGCTATTAAAGACAATGTAACTAAAAAGAAATATATGTCATTTATTTTTTTCCTGCAGAAATCCAAGTTATTAATAATCGCAATGTAGAAAGGCCAGAGTTGACCTTGATCAGATCTTCATAATAGTGAGTTAGAGAAAGTAGCAAGTCAATAATTAAACAAACAATAAAATAAAGCACGCAGTAACATGCAATGACTCAATTAAAAGATTCATACGACATTAATAATTTTATGAAATATGTCTCCAACAACATGAAATGTAATGAACCACGGGGCATTTTCTTTGATGTAAGAGCGGTAAAATTAATTTAGTCTCACTCCTCATTTCCCATGCAACAAAGGCAAGGACCCCTCTTAACACCTTGTTTGCACCCAACTGCCTCATCAACTAGGTGGAGTACTATATTTGAAGATTTCAACATTAAGCATAATAAAGATATATTGGAGTGGACTAATGTGGAACCGTCCGACTAGAGCTCTTGATAAGTAGAGATCAAGTTTATTTCTTTACTAAGAAATTCAATTCCCTCCTCCTCTAGCAATTACCTTTGATATATTCTAATTTAAAATGCTGTAAGATAGTTTGGTCATTCGGGCCACATCATATTGAAACTGATTACCTACGAAACCAAATATAATTCCTCAAGGTGTTTTACTTGGGAAACTTCAAAATTCAGAAGCCATGACAATTCACAGGAAGATTCTTATCCTTAGATTGGTTTAACTTGATAAAAATCCCCAAGAGGGCAACAGTGTTGTTTAAGTTGGGTTATTAGTATTGGGTTATTAGGCTGTTACCCGTATACTCATATCCACCTTGTACTCTATTTATATCTCTCTTTTTCCAGTGAATGAATAACAAATCAAGGGTTTTTGGTTTCTTAACATGGTATCACAGCTAAAATCCCAACCTTAACCCTAGCCGTCATCCTCTCTCTACTTCTCTACTCTCTCTACTTCACTGCCGCCACCAAAACACCACTCCACCACCATTGCCGGCCACAAAAGAAGACCTTGTGCCTCAAGAAGCCCTGTCTGACATTGATGCTGCTCTCTGCAGCCCTCAACAACCCCGTCGGCATCTCCAGGTGTTTTGCCCGCCATCGCTGCCACCTACAGACCCCTCTGTCGCCCTCGCTGACTGCATCTGACAACACCGCCACCTCCTGAATATGATATAGTTTTTTGTGCTGCTAAATTTCACTATTTTATGATGTTCTGATTGCCCGTGGATCTTTCTTATCCGTTTACTAGCTGTTTTTCTAGTGCTTATCTTACTGGCTATGATGTCTCATACTTCGAGCTCCTCCACCACTCTGGTCCCCTCAAGACAGTTTTGGGGACTACTGTGAAGCTGAATGGCTCTAACTACTTGTTGGGGGCACAAGCGTTTCGCATATTCATTGGTGCCCAGAACAAGTTGGCTCATCTTCTTCAGCCTCCGCCTGCTGCTACAAATCCATTGTATGTGATATGACTTACTAGAGATTACTCTGTGATGGTCTGGCTCCTCAACAGTCAGAAGATCAGCGGCAGTGTCATGTTCTTGACCACTGCTAAGAAGATGTGAGAACCCTGAAGGTGATGTATGGAAATGAAAAGAATTCTTCGCAGGTATTTGAGATATATGAATGCCTATTTGAGCTCAAACAGGGAGATAAATTTGTGCCCGCGTTCTATAGAGAACTCAAGAGTTTGATCGATGAGTTGGAGATGCATCAGCCTGTTGTTGTTGATGCAGCGACATTAAAAGGTATTGTCAGGATCTCGCATATTGAAGTTCATGTCTGGCTTGAGTCCTACACTACGATCTTAGGTGTGGGGTCAGATACTGGGAGGAGATAGTATCCTCAAGTTAACTGCTACTTTCTCCAGAGCCATGCGTGTTTTTTACTGGGGCTGATGTGCCATCTACATCTATTGATCAGTCTGCCATGTACTCTGAAGGTGACAGAGGTTGTGGTCATGGTCGTGATCGTGGTCGCGATCGCGACCGCGATTTGAAGGAGATTGTTGCTCAATAGGCATTGGATGCAGTTTTACTGGTAGCAGACAGAGTGCTCCTAACAAGGGGCCTAGGTGCTGTAAGCACTGTGAACAGAGTAACCACATCTCTGAGAAGTGCTGGGAGAAGTTTGATCGCCTAAGTGGGCACAGCCAGCTGATTCTGATCCTCCTGCCACTTGTGATACTCATATTCCTTCATCTGCTTATCCTGATTCTTCTGGCTCTTTCACTGTTGTACTATCGCAGGAGGAGTGTGATAGACTATGTTAGCTAGAGTTCTCTCAGAATAGTCATTCAATAACTCATGCATTCTCTTCGGGTATGCACGCCTATACTACCTCTCCATAAAAACCATGGATTTAAACTTAGAAGCCTCATCCGACATGTCAAGTATTACACAAAAATTTGTTTCATTAAAATTCAAATACCTTCTGTTAAAATTGTTGATGGTACATAATCACATGTATAATGCAATAGGGTAGTTCAGACTACTCTGTCCTTAACTCTGACTGATGTCCTATATGTTCCAAAATTCTCTGTTAGTCTCTTGTCTATCAGTCAGTTTATCAAACATAAAAACTGAAAAATAACCTTTTACCTTTCTTATTTGTTTTCAGGGCCTGTCAACTGGGAGGAGGATTGGTTCGGGGCATAAGCGAGGAGGACCAAGTGACCCCTACTGGCTTGGTTGCAGATGAGCCTGATTTCGGGATTACTCTGGCACTGGCGCTTGGGTCGTCCTTTGCTGCAAAAACTTCGACTTGTCATTCCTATTGAGTTTTTTTTTCTCTTTAGGTTGAGTCTTGTGAGTTAGGTAAGCATTATCGTGTTATCTTTCAGAGTCAAGTAAATAACCGCAGTGGCTCTGCATTTGAGTTAGTCCACTCCGATGTCTGGGGTCCCAGTAGTATGCCTTCCATTAAGAGTTTTAGTTATTTTCTTTTTGTTGATGACTTCTCTCACATGACTTGGTTATACTTACTAAAAGAGAGGTCAAAAGTTTTCAGTGTTATTGAACTTTTTAATAAAATAAAAAAATAATTTTTCACTTTTATTCGTGTGTTTCGTACTGGCAATGCCTTAGAGTATATTAAAAATGTTGTGTCTGTCTTTTGTTCAAAAAAATAGAATTATTCATTAGACATCCTACATCCCAACAAATGGAATTGATGAACGTAAACACAAGTATATTCTGAATGTTGCTAGGACCATGACGATACATATGCGTGTTCAAAAATATTTGTGATCTGACGTTATGTTAAATGCTTGTCATCTGATTAATATAATGTCCTCTGTTCTTGGTGAAAAAAATTACATTCTCTTGTCTCTATCCTAACAAGAGTGCATTCTCCATGACTCCCCGTGTTTTTAGCTGTACTTGTTTTGTTAAGGACTTGTCTCTTGGGTTAGATAAACAATCTCCTAGATCTATCAAATGTATCTTTGTTGGGTATTCTATAACTTAAAAAGGATATCAGTATTATAATCTCTTACCAAGAAGTACTTTGTGTCCACCGATGTCACTCCGTCACTGTCTTCATTCGGCGCACAAAGTTTGTGTCGTAGTTCTAACAGTGTATATTGATGACATTTTCCTAATTGATAGTAATTCAGCTAGGCTATTGGAGATAAATATGGTTCAAAGTCTCGGTATAGGCCGCCGACTCGGACGGCACCAAGATGGATCGGTCTCGACGACTCGGATCAGACTCAGACGATACGCGAAAAACGATACATAGAACACTAAAATCAACTAACCGATCCAAATGCCTACGATTATTCGAGTGGACATGATAACTATTCACATGGTCATCATAGTCCCCGCTCGGCCTGAGTCTGATAATATTTCCATAACATTATATCGATGAAATAAATAAATTATTATTACCTCATTAATAACTCTTGCTTGTTTATTCAAATCCGGCTCCAATCTTTTAATGACCTCCTTTAATCCATTTCTCACATCTGCATGTGTAATTTTTTGAATATTGGAGTGCTGGATTAAAAAATATGTTACAATAATGTAAGCACATGATTGTTATGATATGACAGTTTCAATTTCTAGTCAACAAATATGATTTCTAGGCAAATGAATTACCAGCAGCATGCAAGTGTATGCAATTGTCTCTCCCATCTTCTATCAATGATATCCCAGTACTTCTTCTAGTTCTTATTTGATGCCTTTATAGCCAATTTTGCTCTATCCATACCTTCATATATAATAGATAATGTAGGTTTCTTGTTTGAGCCTCTCCTGCCTTCTTCCAAAACCGGTCAGTCAGAATGAGATTAGAAATTTTATCTCTCACACTTCTTCTACTCCTTTCCTTGTTGAATTCACGTCATTCGGTAGTCGTACACATTCTTTTCAAATCTTGTTCATAGCGAATAAGACTTTTAATAGAAATAAACTCGGTGGCAAACCGTGTTATACTTAGTCTCAATAAATCTCTATCTCTAGTAAATAGCTTCATTAAATTCACCACTTTGAGGCTATTGTAAATGAATGATGTGATCATCTTAGCATCACCTAATATCTCCTTGACTGATTTCATAGAGCCAATATCTTCAAGCATCAAATCAATGCAATGTGTTGCACGAGAAAACCAAAATAAATGTTTTCACTTCTCCATCAATAAGTGACCAGCTACTTTGAAACTTGCCTCATTGTCTGTTATAACCTGCTTGATATTTCTTTACCAACTTCATCAACAACTTATCCATTAGCGAAAATATATAATCAGCAGTCTTCGAGATATTAGTAGTATCATGCTTCTATCACAATAAATCATGAAATTAACAATAAGCTTTCTATTCGGGGAACTCCAGCCATCACACATGATCCTGCAACCATACTGCGGCCATTTTGTTTTTATTAAAGCAATATATACTTCAATTTCTTTCATTTCTTCCTCTAAATAAAGATTACCAATCTGGTACCCTGTAAGGCCTTTTACACCTGGGTCTGCCTCCGCAAAAGTATTAATCATAGCTTGGTAGTAAGGACCACAATCAGCTGCATTGAATGGTATTGCATTATAGTGAAAGAATTCTGTCATGAATTTTTCAACTTTTTAATATTCTCAGTTAAGAACATGTGTTTGATTGATTTCTATTTTGTTAAAAACATGTAAGGATCAATACCACGAGCTGAAATTTCAGCTTCTCTCATAGTAATACTCCGACGCAATCCACGGTTAATCCCTGATCCTGAAGGCTACTGACTACTGCCACCAATATCTCCTGTATGACCTTCTGCCGATCTTCAAGTTATTTCACGACTTTCTTTCATAACTTGTTTAGTTGTCTTCTTTCAACTCCTTCTAAACTACCAACTTCTTCAATTTCATTATCAGAATCTTCAACGATCACATCATAAAAATCTTTCTTACTTAAAGATTTTAAGTCACTCTTTCTTAGATTTTATGGCAGCTCTTTCTATGCTACCTTCAGAAAGATGCCTCATTATTTGACATACCGCTTTTGATACTCGCAAGCATCCTTTCACCTGACCGGGTACATGTGCTATATGTCCTTCAATCTAGTGATACTATCATGGACTTGTTTCCCACAATAATTACACTTCACAAGTTTTCTACTTCCACCAACCGGGGTACCATGTTCCCATCCAATATCGCGTTGCTTTGGAGCCATACTGAAATTTAAAAAATTATCTGTTAAATTAAATTAAAACTAAAATTAACTAAATTAACTAAATTAAATTAAACTAAACTAGTTATACTAGATTAAGCTAAACTAACTTAATTACCTAACTTCAATAACATTATAAAATTACCTTAGTTAAAATTACAAAATTATATTAAATTAAATTAACTTAAATTAAATTTAATAAAAACTAAACTAATTTAAATTAAATTAAACTCAAATAATTGAGAACAGAGAGACTGAGAAGAGAGGGAGAGAGGGGGGCTGAGAGCAAAGGGAGAGAGAGGAACAGAGGGGGGAGAGACGGAGAGAGAGGGATTGAGGGAGAGAGGGACTGAGGGAGAGAGAACAGAGGGGGGAGAGAGGAACAGGGAGAGACGCAGTGGGAGAGAAAGAGAGAGGGGAGAGAAAGGGACTGAGGGGAGAGAGGGACTGAGGAGAGAGAGGGACTGAGGGAGAGAGAGTAACAGAGGAGAGACGCAGAGGGGGAGAGAGACAGAGATCGACGGAGAGAGAGAAAGAGACAGAGGGAGAAAGGGGAAGAGATCGACGGACAGAGGGGAGAGAGAAAGAGAGACAGAGACAGAGAGAGGGAGAGAGACGTAGACAGAGAGGGAGAGAGAGAGACGGAGACAGGGATGGACAGAGAGGGACAGAGAGAGATTGACGGAGAGAGAGGGAGAGAGATCAACGAAGAGAGAGACACAGAGGAGAGAGAGGGAGAGAAATCGAGGGAGAGAGATCGACAGAGAGAGAAGCAGAGGAGGAGAGAGATCGACGAAGAGAGAGGGAGAGAGATCGACAGAGAGAAAGAGACGCAAAGGGAGAGAGACAAAGAGAGATCGACGGGGAGAGAGAGAGAGTGTGTGGGTACAGGGTACCTGCGAGGGCACGGCGTAGCGACAGCGACGACGGAGCCAAGGCAACGGCGGAGCGACGGCAATCTGTAGAAATTTTTTTTGTTTCCTCGCTCGCGCTCCGCTTTCTCTCCCTTTATATTGGATCACGGGCGCATAGTCGAACCCGAATCAGTTTCGACTCGGACCCGCCCTGTGACTCGAGCAACCGAGTCGTATCCGACTCGGCCGAGTCTTCGTTCCATGGAGATAAAGGAATATCTTATGCGTCATTTGTGAACAAAGGCAAGGAAACCTAAATACTTTTTGGAGATTGAAGTTGCACATAAAAAACATAGTGTACTTTCTCAACGAAAGTATGTTCTAGATCTTCTAAAGGAATCAGAACTTTTAGGGTGCAAGCTAGTTGCACTCCAATGAAAGCTAATGTGAACTTATGGTTTAATGACAGTCACACACTTGATGATCCAGGACGATATAGGAGATTGGTTGGGAAGTTGATCTATCTCGCGGTTACTAGGCCAAATATAACTTTTGTTGTCGAGTGTACGGAGTATATTCAAGCATCAGCCTAGAGAAGCTCATGGTCAACTGCACTAAGAATTCTGGCTTATCTCAAGAGTTGTCCAGAGAAAGATCCGATCTATAGGAAACATGAACATGTACACATTTTTGGATACTCTGGTTCAGCTTATGCTGAAACAGAGCAGATATGAGGTCTACTACTGGGTATTGTATCTTTATTGAAGGAAATCTTGTGACTTGAAGGAGTAAGAAGCAAGATGTGTAACTCGCTCGAGTGCAGAAACTGAGTATAGAGCTACGACTCATATTACATGTGAGATGATTTGGTTAAAGAATCTACTAATGGAGCTCGGTTTTAGACAGCCTGGATCAATGTGTATGCATTATGATAATCAGTCGGCTATCTATATTGCCTAAAATCCTGTATTTTATGAAAGGACCAAGCACATTGAGGTTGACTGTCATTTTGTTATAGATGCTTGGATCAAAAAGGTTGTTACTTTCCAGTTCACACCTTCGAAACAGTTAGTTGATCTCCTTACCAAAGGTATCTCCTTACCAAAGGTGCCTCACCTCAGGTGTTTTCTAACTTATGTAACAAGCTGGGCATGTTAGATATCTATGCTCCAGCTTGAGGGAGAGTGTTAAGTTGGGTTATTAGTATTAGGTTATTGGATGGTTACACGTATACTCATATCTACCTTGTACTCTATTTATATCTCTTTTCTAGTGAATGAATAACAAATCAAGGATTTTTGGTTTCTTAACAAGTGCAAACAGCAAAGAAAATTAAATAAAGAAAACGAGCTTTCAAATGTCGGACGCTTCCGACACACACACACACAACACAGATATATATACCGTGCTAAATGAAAACAAATGGAAAATGTAAAAAGACGACAAAAGTCATGGTACCTAAGTTTACTTTAATGCAAAACAGGATGTTAACTCTCTAAAATAAATAAATAAATATTTACATATATAATACCTGATAGCTTACTTTAAACCGCCCTAGGAGACGACAAAACTCATGGTAGTTATCATGATCCGCAAGGCCTGAAACAAGTTTGAAATTAGAAAAATCATAAGTAGAACAATAAAAATCCAAACCAACAGAAGGAAATTAAATGATCATTTAGTAATTGCATAGATGAATATGCTATTAAACAATTAAAGAGAGAGGAAGTGAAAGAAAAGAAAACACAAGACAAACATGTTAACAAGAAAAGATAAGTATAATAAATGTGTACAAATTCAGTGAGCTGTCAAACTATATTCTTTTTCCTTCTTCCTTCTATTTATGTTGGTGAAAACCACAAATTTTTTTTGACAAAGGTGAAAGCCACATTATGATGTTACATCCTGAAACTAGCATACAACATATATGTAGGTGATGTAAAACGGGTTAGATCGCAATTACCATCAATCTAGAAAAATGGAAATTAGGGTTTTAGAAAAGAAGAGATAAGAAAAGTTTAGAGTTTGAGGGAAAAGAAGTAACAGGATAAACTCGGGCCTTACACTGCTTGTACCACGGCCACTTACACTACGGGCTTTACACCCCAATCTCAAGAACTCAAGGTTCAAGAAATTTAACTAAAAAATTTCATTCATTTATTCATTGGCTACCAGTAATAAAAGTTTGGGCTTATTTATAGGCTTTTCAAAAGTCCAGCTTTCAGAAAAATAACCGATGTGGTATTAAATTTTCAAATAAAAGAAAACCACTAAAATTACAATATAATAAACAAAAAAAAATACTAGAATCAAAATAATTGAGCACGTGATGTCCTCATCGGTAAGCTACACAAAAATGAAGACTTGTTGCTGTAGCAGAAGACTTGATGCTGCTGTAGCATTATACAAAAGCTAAAGGCAGAAAATATAAATGTAGCCAAATCTTGTAAGAACTTAAGCATATCCAAAATAAAATAAAAAAACAAATCAAAGGAAAACATTTTCTATTATATTAAAGTATTGCCATCAATTAGGAATGATGAAATTACTTATTTTCTTTGCAAGCTATTTCAGAAACTTCTCTCCATAAAGTCACAAAAAGAAAGGCAGACAGAAGACATGCATTCAACAAAAGAAGTTTGTGTACAGAAAATAGAGCAATTTCATGGTTGCAATTTCAGTTGTGTGTTGCATTAGACATTTCTGCATCCTAGTATGCTTATACAGTTTAGATGGTTGACTGTCCTACAGAGGAATCATTGACATTGATGCCAACATCCAGGTCCCATTAAATTTTGAGTACATCAGCACTACTAAAAAGTGCATTTTAAGTTTCTTCATCGTTACATGCATCCTCCATCTTAAAGATGAGATCTTAGCCATCAAAATGAAGCCTTCCAATTGTAATTTAAGGAAGGAGTCATGCTTTTGTCATTCCAAAGAAATGTGATAACTGAAGTTGATAAATGTTATACATTAATATGTTATGTGGCCCCTATGACGTGACAGAATAGCAAGAAATCAAAGTGAAACTTTCAAATGTGATATTGTTGTTCTGCTTAAAACATGCACTGGTCTGGAAGGCGTATGTTAAATACTTTAATGACTATCTATTTTGATGCACTGTTCTCAATCAAGTTCCACCATCAACATTAGCGCCCTAGGCCTCTGCAGTTGCAGATGTGCTATAAATACATGAAATAATAAAAAACATTTGGTGCCTTCAATCATAATGTAGACTTCTCCGACAACCTTGTTAGAAGCAGAAAAACCTTGTTGATCTTCATTAGAGCAAATAAGATGCATATACAATACAAGTGAGGGGTACGGGTTATTGGGTAGAAGCCCAATAACTTATCTAACACTCCCCCTCAAGCTGGAGCATAGATATCAATCATGCCCAGCTTGCTCTACATAAGATAGAAAACACTTTTGGTGAAAATACTTTGGTAAGAAAAACAGCCAATTGCTTTGAAAATGGAGTAAATGGTAGAGAAACCACATTCTTGACCCATGCATCTCTAACCAGATGACAATCAACCTCTATATGTTTAGTTATCTTATGGAACACATGATTCTGTGTGATATAGATAGCTGATTGGCTATTACAAAACATAGGCATAAGTCCAAGCTGTCTAAATCCAAACTCTAACAACAGGTCCTTTAATCAAATCATCTCATAAGCAGTATGAGTCATGGCTCTATACTCAACCTCTGTATTGGATCTAAAAACATCTTGTTTCTTACTTCTCCATGTCACATGTTTTTTCAACAAATGTGCAATAACCATTAGTGAATTTTCTATCTCCCTTGTCACCAGCATAGCATAAGTCAGAATAGCCAAAGATGTGAATATGTCCATGTTTCTTGTACAAACTTTTTCCAGGAAAGCTTTTAATATAAGCAAGAATCCTTAAAGCAGCGGTCCAATAAACCTATATAGGCTGATGCATGAACGTGCTCAGTACACCGACTGCAAAAGTTAAATCATGTCTAGTGACTGTTAGGTAGATTAACTTTTCAATCAACTCCTAGACTGTCTAGGGTCGTCAAGAGGATGACTACCATCACACTATAAATTCACAATGGCTTCCATTAGAGTGCTAGTAGGTTTGTACCCCAAAAGGCCAGTTTTCTCAAGGAGATCAAATACATATTTCCTCTGAGACAGAGTAACCCATGTTTTTGATAGACTTCAATCCAAGGAAATATTTTGGCTTCCCCACATCCTTTGTCACCAAATGACGCTTGAGATATTCATTTGTTTCTGCTAAGGCAACAAAGCCACTCCTAGTCAGTAAAATATCATCAACATACACATTGCTAGAATCACTGAGCCAGATTTAGCACAGAGACTGAGTGATCAAAATAGCAGCGAGCAAAGCCAATATCAGAGATAACCAAGCTGAACTTCTCAAACCATACCCTTGGACTCTGTTGAGTTCATAAATTGCCTTCCTAAATCTGCAGACAGCATTCTCCCCCTGAGCAACATACCCAAGAGATTGCTCCATATAAATTTCCTCCTTTAAGTCCCCATATAGAAAAGTATTCTTGAACTTAACACTTTTGTTAGGATAAAGACAGGAAAAAAGAATTGTGCCATTAAGAACAGATTAAGGCATTCTATTAATCAGATAACACGCACTTAACATAGCATCAGACCACAAGAATTTTGGAGCATGCATATGAATCGTCATAGTTCTAGCAACATTTAGAATGTGTCAATGTTTGCGTTCGGCGACACCATTCTGTTGGGATGTGTGAGAGCAAGAAGTTTGATGAATAATCTCATTCTCAGAACAAAAGACAGACACATCATTTTTCACATTCCAAGGGATTGTCAGTATGAAGCACACGAATAGAAGAAAACTGATTTTTTTATTTCACTAAAGAAAAGTTAAATAACACCAGAAACTTCAGACTTCTCTTTAAGTAAATAAAGCCAAGTCATGCGAGAGAAATCATCAACAAAAATAAGAAAATATTTAAAGCCTTTAACTGAAGACACACGACTAGGATCCCAAACATATGAATGAACTAACTCAAACGCAGAACTACTGCGCTTATTGACACGACTCTGAAAAATGGCACTGTGATGTTTTCCCAATTTACAATACTCACAACCTAAATCGAAAATGAAAGACTAAACATGAACTATAGAATTGACTGAAACTTTTGCACAGAAGGATGACTCACACGTCAATACCAGAGTAGAATAGGATCAGAGTGACTTGCAACGAAGCCACCAGGGGCACTCTGTTATCCAAATAGTGCATGCCTCATCTCACATGCCCTAAACCATTCCTCCTCGCAGTCGATAGGTCCTAAGAAACACAGTGGGAAGGGAAAATTTTATTTTGCAATTATGTTACTTGGTAAACTGACTGATAGATAATAAGCTAACAGAAAAATTTGGAACATATAAGACATCAGTAAGAGTCAAGGATGGAGTACCCGAACTACCACATTGCCTAGTACAGGGGATTCGATACCGTCAGCAATATTAACAGAAGAAAATTTATTTGAAAGATTTAATGAGTCAGATTTTTGCTTCATACTTGTCATGTAAAATGAGGCTCCTGAGTCTAATATTCAAAGCTTTTGAGGAGATGCAATATAGATATTCATACCTGAAGAGAATGCATGAGTCGATGAATGACTGGTCTAAGAGAACTCGAGTTGACACAGTCTGTCATACTCATCTTGTGATTCACCTCAATGGAAGAGCCAAAAGAACCAGAGGAAGTAGATGAAAGAGCATGAGTAGCACCACCAGAGGTAGGAGAGTATCAACCAGCTGTGCCCATTCCGGGCGATCAAACTTCTCCCAGCACTTCTCAGAGATATGATTATTCCTCCTGCAATGCTCATATTGTCGGGGCCCTTATTAAAGTCGCTCTGCCTGCCACCATAGCACCCACATCCTCCTCCAAATGAGCCACGTCCTCCAAAATCATGGTCGCGACCACGACCTCTGCCACGTCCGAAGACAACAGATGGTGCAGGAGACACATCCGCTCTAATAAGCACATGCATAAATCTGGTGAAGGTAACAGTCAATGTGGGAATAGTATCTCCTCCCAATATCTGACCTCACACCTGTGATCGCAATGAGTGACTCAGTCCAGACAGAAATTTCGACACTTCGAGATCCTGACGATATCCCCTCAGTGTCGATGCATCAGTAACAGCAGGTTGGTGCATCTCCAACTCATCTATCAGACTTTTCAATTCTCCATAGAATTCAGGCACAGATCTATCTCCCTGCTTTAGCTCAAACAAGCGCTCATAAATCTCAAACACCCTTGAAGGATTTTTCTCATTTTCACACATCACCTTTAGGGTATCTCGCATCTCCTTTGCAGTAGATAAAAACATGACACTATCACTAATCTTCTCTAGGATGTTAAAAAGTTAGGTCATCACACAATAGTCACCAGAAAGCCATATCTCGTAGATAGTGTCAGTAGCAGCAGGTGGATACTCAGAACATGGTCCAATTTGTTCAGAGCATCGATGAAGATGCGAAAAGCTTGTTCCCACAATAAATAGTTGGACCCATTTAGCTTCACGGTACTCCCCAAAATAGTCTTGGGATCAAACATGCCCGCAACAATTGGAGAGGTCAAAGTGGAGGAACTCGTAGCATCTGACATCGCAGCCAGTTAGGAAATTATTAAACAGTCAGAAGACAGTCAATAATTAAGATTTAACTGATTTAATTACCAGCAACAGGCATAGACAGCCAGATCAGCCAGTTAAGATTCTGGAGCAAGAAAGGAGTAGAAGCATGCACATATGCACAGTTAGTCGACCGGCAGGAAAGACTAATCGACTTGACTGACATGCCCAACTCTCTATTAGGCACTAGTTGACTGGCAGGAGGAACTAGTCGACTAGTCTGACATACCCAACACTATGTTGGGGATTAGTCGGCTGCCAGGAAGGACTAGTCGACTAGTCAGGGCAGGCGAGCCTGGCGAGGGCTCCAGTGACTACAGGAGTCGATGGGGACTCTGGATCCTTCGGGAAGCCACGACGACACCAGGTGATGATGCCTAGGGCTTCGGCGATGACGGAGGGCTTCAATGGAGGCGGTGGAGTCTCCGGGAGGCCACGGCAGCCTCATTTTGAGGCAGTAGTGAGCGGAGGAGACGCTTGAGGTGTTTAGCGTTGGTGGTGGAGTCGGAGAGAGGAAAGAGGAAGAAGATATGTGATGGCTAGGGTTAGGTTTAGGGTTTGTGATCTGATACCATGTTGAAGCAGAAAAACCTTGTTAATCTTCAGTAGAGCAAATAAGATGCATATATAATATAAGTGATGGGTACGGGTTATTGGGTGGGATTGGGTAGAAGCCCAATAGCCCAATAACTTATCTAACAAACCTAATTAGTGGGAGGGAAAAAAGAAAGATATTCACAAGTGGCAATGCCCATTTTTCGTCAGATATTGATGCAAAGACCTATGACCTCAGTTCTCTGTACAATACCTTTATTCAGTTCACAAGTATTGCTGGGTGACCCAACTTTCAAACATAGCTAGCATATTTAATTCCATAAAATGGGCCATCTTGGAGAATACAAGAACATGAGAGCCTCTTATTCAGGTCAGATGTATGCATTGTTTTAAATATCGGCCGATATACCGGTATATCGGCCGAGATACCGGTATTATATCCAAAACGATATGATAAGTGCAAAAATTTATCGGATATCGTTTTGGATCGATATTTGCCGATATATCGCCACGTGGCCGATATATCGGCCGATATCCGAGATGAAATATCCGATATATCGCCCGATAATAATAATTATTTTTTGCTTGAGAGATTGTTTTATTTTATTCTATATTCATTATGGTATGTCAATGATGTTTTTAAATGATGTTTGGATAATAACTTATTTCTTTTAATAATCTCTTATATGTATTTACTATTGATATATCAACCGGTATTTAGTACCATATCGTGATATATCACCCGGTATCCGGTATCCGGTACATAATTTTACCGACCGGTATATCGCCGATATCCGATATTTAAAACACTGGATGTATGATGTCCTACACTCAGCTTAGTTAAGAAGAACCATTTTCAGGTCCATTAGCACCATTTTTCAACTTCACTTAAATGTTTAAACATGAAAAATCAAACACACCCGAGTCTTCTTGTGAATACAAGTAATACAGTATGCAAGACCAAAAAAACATGCATTTTTCTTGGATTTAGGCATACAAATTGTTCACCCAAACCTTTGATCATGACCCATACACTTAAAAAAAAAACTGAAGTACCATCTTTTGGAAAAGACTAAATTCTCCAAAACTACCATGAATTATTAGGGTTATTGCTCAAACAACCCTCAACTTCTTTTTATTCTCGAAACTATCATGAACTTTGTCTTTTGCTGAAAACTCCTTAACGCCATTAACAGTACAAGTAAAAAGTCCTAAATGCCCTTCTTTTAAAAATAATTTCACCTTTTTTAAATAATTTTTCTTGGCAAAAGACTTTCCATGTCAAAAAAATTAACTAGAAGGATTTTGTTTACAAAAATCCATCATCTTTTCCAAAAAAAGAATTTTTTTTGTATTTTAAGAAATCCTATACTTTTTTAAATATTTTCTTAATCAAAACTTATATATATGGTTAATTATTCATGCAAGGGTATTTTTGTCATAGCACGTGACATGATGTTAGATGTAGGAGTTGATAAAGTTAGTTTTGAGTAAATACATGGGAAAGTTTATGGTAATTTCGAGAAAATAAAATTGAGAGTAGTTTTGAACAAAACCCTAACAGTTCATGTTAGTTTCGAAGAATCTTGAGGAAAACAAATCAAAGTTAGTAACTAACCAGAAGAATAATTTGTTAGATTAATTGTTTTCTAAAGCTCAATTTGTTAGAAAAATGTAAAAATGGTTAGAAAATGAGCAATAATTTTTTGTCTCATATATAAGTAATTAATTTATTAGAAAATATTAGAAAATGGTTAATTATACATAGTTTGCTAGATTAATTGCTTAAACTTTGTTATAAAAAAATGTTGCCATAAATATAAATTACTAATTAATTTTATAAAATATTATAGAATGGTTGAAAATGATTGTCATGAACATAATTAAGTAAAATATAATTAGGTTGTTAGATTAATTGTAGTGTAATGTCTTTATAAATACTTTATTAATTTGTCTTTGAACCAACTGGTTTGTATTATAATCTTTTGTTCAAATGTTATTCAAATTACATCAAATCATTCTAAATATATATATCAAATGATACTAATTATCTAAAAAATAAATATTTTTAATTATTTTCTAAAAAAAATCAAGACCAATATCACTGAGCCGAAATGACCGATATGGTCGATTCTAGTACCTAAAACTGTCAGCCAATTTCGGTTCTGAGATTTTGAACCATGATTATTGCAGTATCATATATTCTTCTTTCCATTCTTATAATCACTTTATCTATAATTTCCATTTTATTTGCACCTAATCTCTTTTCATATTTATCTAAATATAATTTTATAAATTAATTTTTAGATTTACAAATTATATATTTTGATAGGATCTATTTGAGAATCAAATCTTAACCTTTAATTTTTTAATTGGAAATCAATCCTACATAGATAAGTGATCTATTTTTTATTGGATAAACAATATGTTCTTTTAAGATAAGCACTAGAGAAGTATCTAATTTTACATGTTCCCTGCTGGTTATATCTATGGGTTAAAATATTGAACGATTTTGATACATATTGGCTATATTGTATCAAAGTCGACCCTTCCTGATATGCTATCCGACTCAGCCAAACAGCTTAAGTTTTACCGAAATAATATTGGTAACAGTCGGTATCTGTTTCATATCCGTCGAAATTGACTGACATGAGCTGATACCAACACATGCCAAATTTAATTGATGACAATAGGTAAAGTTTCTTCCTAGAACTGACAAAAGAAAGGAGACCACCTTTCCCAAGAAAAACTAACTTTATTCCAAACCAGAGGAGAGAGGGGGTCAAAGGAAATATTTGTTGGAGATTTTCATTGAAGGAAGGGAAGCGAAGCCTGGGAGAAGTGTGGGGGAGGTTGAAGTAGAGTGGGAAAGGTCAGAGGAGAAAGGAAGTCGGACGAATCAGAGGAGAGCGGGAGGAAGGTGGAAGAGCCCAGAGATCGGTAGAGGAATAGTCAAGGTCGGAGATCACGCGATCGCAATCGAAGGAGATAGGCACACAAGAGATAACCCTCGCAAGAGAGGCCAGTCTGAACTTTTCCTTTTTTGTCTTTTCTTATGTTTTAGATCCGAGTTAGGGACTGGGGTTTACATAAAGATGGGTTTTGGGTTTTGGGTTGAGTTATATAATAGCGCCCATGACATAATAACTCATCACCATAAATTATTTTAATTAACAATTACTTATTAGTTGAATTATAAATAAGTTATTTATTTAACGTTTAACTTACATTAACTACTTTGGAAGAAAAAGTTTTACCAATTAATGGATTATCTAATCTAATCTAACCATTTGGAATATTTAATAGTTTGTAAGAAAAAATATACATAGTTAACTTTTATTTAAGAATTTGTTAGTTAAAAAATAACAAGTTATCCACTTTTTCATCTAAATATCCTATACACATACGCATACATATATTGTCTTTGCACCAACAACTGTGTATCGTATTATTTTGTCAAAATGTGATTAGAATTCCATCAATATTCCCAAAAATATGTCAAAATGTTACTAATTTTCTGAATAGATTTGAAAACATTTTTATTTCTTTTTCCTTTTTTGCAATATCACCGCGACGAAACAATCAATGTGGCCAATATGCCTGATTCCAATATAAAAATTTATTGACCAATACTCGTACCAATAGCGAGATCTCACCATGGTTTCCATCAATTATTCCCAATATATGTCAGTGTTACTAAGTATCTGAATAAATTTATAAACATTTTAATTTACTTTTTTCAAGCTCGATGTCACTGAGACGAAACAATTGATGTGGCCAATACGATTAATTCCAATATCAAAAGTTATTTACCAATACCGATATGATAGCAAGATCTCAAACCATCGTTTATATCCTTTTTTAGATAAATATTAAATTCTTTATTTTCTTAGACTCATTAATATTTTCTTTCTTCTAAAGTGAAAAAGTTAGAACTTTAATCCAACTAAAGAGTTGTGTGTAACCATACAAACACTATCCTCTCTTTGGTCCTAATTTTCTATATTTTCCCCCATACACACATAACACGTGCTAGGTATACTAGCTTTGCAGATGACCCACGCTCGAGAAAAGTAAACAAACAAGCAAAGAGCGAAAAATACATTATTGTAATCGTTAAACTCATCTAAATTTCTTCAAGCATGTCATACATCCTTAAAGAACAAGTATATTCATGAATGCAACACAACAATGGTTGTTGCACCTCAACATATAGAACCAAGCAATAGGTTGAGTTTGCACTAATGCTACACCCATATCCCAACAAAATTACTTGGGAACCAGTGTCCCTGCAACGGTGCAACCTTCTTTGCTAGCAAGAGATGTGTGTATTTCTGACAACATAAGGGAAAAAAAAAATCTATAGCTGATTGAATTCATGAAAGTTGCTAAAAAGGAAAAAAAATATAAGCTATAAAAGATAAGTTAGAGTTTAATCTATTCAAGAAAAAGAAAGCAAAGAAACCATAAAACTCTAGTGTCAGATAAGAACTTGCAACAATCAGATCCAAGGTTGTAAGTTAAATTAAAGACCAAGCTTAAGTAGAATTCAAGAATTAGATAGAACTGCAAGATTTATTTTCATTTTTTTGCCTTTTACCATGTTGTGTTCTTGGGAAGTTACACTTTAGATTAGGTGATCCATTCTAGTTAGGAATTTGCTGCTGAGCATATGGTTAACATTCTCAAAGATAGTTGACTTTTGCTATTGATGATTAATTGCTAATGATTGCAAATTGATTTTCATCCCGAGCTTCTTTCTAATTATGATATCTCTCTAAACCCTAAGTCTCTCTTTCTTCTCGCGTACATGTTTCATGCTTTCCGCTGTCTCCTAATCTCTTTCTCCACTTAAGTATTATTCTTCTGCTTGTGATGTAAATGCCCTCTTATTTTGGAACCATCTGCGGCGTTAAAGGTCCCCCTAGTGTTTGTGTTCCCTGACAGTAATTTAGGATTTTACTAGTTAAATATTCGGCACAACATAGAAAAGTTTCAAACATAATTAACCTAATATTTATCACTTTTTTGTAGTTATCACTTTGGTACTTCATGAATATGCAGGAACGTGTCAGAATATGGAATCCTTGAGTAGAATTGACGGGAAATAATGACAAATAAGTATGTGAAATAATGCACTCAAGTATTAATAGGAAAGATAAACATCTGAATATGAACCTTTGCCAGTTTGTAAAATTTCTTTAGTTCCTGCCATTAAACGAGCTAAAAACTGTGATCGTCCAACATCATCTGCAAATAAAGACCGCCTTACAGAAGCAAGCCTCACTAAACATTCCAAAGCCTGATAATATTAAGAAGATAATATTAAGAAGACATTTAAATGTGAGAATCTTTAAAAGCACAAGCGAGTAAACAAGAAACAAGACAATATACATTACAAAATTAACGAAGGGATACTTCGGATGCCTCAGATTTCAGGAAGAATTCATAGTAGTGATAACTGAACCGTGTGGCTGGCTGCTGATGATACAATGCAATAAATTCCATAACTACTTTCATGTTTGCTCAGTTAACTAGAAAGTACAATTCAATGTACTCAGTTACCACATTATTTATAAAATTAAGGTTGCTCAATAAAATAAAAGCTATTCAAACTACAGGCTAGATAGAAGTACCTCATGATGTTTAAAACAATAATTGGAATCTGTAACAAGTAGCAGCTGAGCAAAATTTTCAAAAAATGATTACAAGTCAACTGTGGTCTATAGGGCAACCAGCTTCATGTTATTTCTCCTCCTTGGAACACTCAGTAAAAGTATACAGGTATTTCATTATGAAAAATGAAGAGTTTAAAAGCCAAAAATTTAAAAATGTGAACCACAAGTCTACAAGGATCCAAACAAGATACTTAAGAAAATAATTTGAAAATTATCGGGTAAAGAGAGTAGAGTATAAGTCTTGAGACTAGTGCAAAACAATTTAGAGATCATAGGAAGAACCAAATAGTTTCATTATGTTATAAAATTAACTCGCATCAATTTTCCCTCATGTGACTATCATCATCATCTTTTCTTCTTTTTTTTTTTCAATGGCTAGTTACATAACTTGAACATGGGACTGCCCCCAAACCCATTCCCACTCCTTCACCGAGTTGTGGCCTCAGCAGCCACCATCTGATCTTGGATGCTCAACCAAATTACTTCTAAATCGGATGTAGAACTTTCTATCAGGATATGCATAGCTTATTTTGGGACTAAATCTGCAAAAGCTAAAAAAATGCAATTCTTGCATGTTCCTTCCAATTCATTTCTAAAAGAGCCAAGTCTATGTAGAATATCTTATAAACAAACTGAAATGACTTTTAGAACACGCAAAACACTAAAGATTAACAACCATTAGTATATAGGGTTTTTACATATTCATCTTTTAATTTTTTTTTTTTTTATATTAGACCCTCAAATCTTTGTAATTTCAATTTAGTCCCTCGATCCTTCTAGCTACCTCAAATTGGGATATCAGTCAAGTTGGGCCGGTTAAAAGGGGATTAATTCCTGTAAAGTTAACGAAATTAGGATAAATGACAATAATACCCTCTTTTTATTGACATGCAAATACCCAATCTCCTCTTCTTCCTCATTTCTTCTTCTTCTCCTCCATTGAACCCATAACACATTGAACTTAAATTCTCATCCTACGCCTATTCTTTCTTCTCATCCTCACTTTCTTCTTTCTCCTTCCACCCCATTTATTATCCTGTATTAGTCTAAGCAAAATGGAGGTATGAATCTGGAGCTTAGTTCCAACCAATGGGGGGTGTGGGTGTGTGTGGGGGTGGGTGTGTGTGTGTTTTGGGGGGGGGGGGGGGGGGAGAGAGAGAGAGTGTGGGTGGTTGTTTTACTAAATGAGGGAAGATTTCCTCTAAAAAACTAAAGAACCAAGAGGTCACATGCCAAGTTTGTGCTTGATCTAAGGGTGTTTTAGTCAAAGCATGCTTTGGTTAAGCCTAACCCTAACTTTCGTTTATTTGAATGGAAATTGGACATTATTCCTGATTTGGAGTAACTAACGGATTTGAGGGACTGAATTGAAATTACAAAGATTTGAGGGGCCAATATAAAAATAAAAAGATATAAGGGACGAATATATAAAAAATCCTAGTAAATAAACGAATTGAACTTTCACATTTACTTGCATGATTGTTTCAGCTTTAAGAAATAAAATCACACACCCATAAGAAGACACATACATATAGACAAGATGATGACAACAACATAAAACAACAACCGAAGAAAGATTTTGAAAGCACTAATTAACATTATATGTTGTGCAACATATCAAGGGGTGGGATGAACACAGAGTTAACACTTAACAGACAACGATACCAAAAAAAAGTTTTTGATCTAATAATTGGTGCAATAACCCATCTTTTACTGCACATTCATAGATCTAAGTCTACCAACTTGTCGACACTAATCGAGATCCACATACTTCGGGGGAAAAAGAGTGATGCTACTGCTTTAAGAAAAGGGCATTGTGAAAGCTATATCCAAGTTCTGATAATACCATATCAAAAACCTGAGTAGACAAGACAGTAAAAAATGACAAAATATGAAAACACAGAGTTTATGAAAGAAAAGAGATGTAATAGTAGTTATAACACATGAAAAAGGTAAACCTAAATGATTGAAGCAGTTAAAATGGATGTGCTAGCTGTTAATTTAACAGGGGTTGAAAGCTGATGACCCTAAAAAGAACTGAATGGAGAAAGAGAGCCCAAGCAGCCGAGTGCAAAGATTTAAGAGAAAAACTTTGTTTCTCTGCCTTTGTTGTTGCTGGTGGGGATGGGGGTGGTGGTAGTGTTGGTTGGTGGTGGTGGTGTTGTTCTTATTGTAGTGCAACCAATAAATTGACAATCAATAGAGAATGTTGATCAAGCATGAAAATAGCAACCAATACCAGACACAGTCAGCATCTGCTTTGATCAGAAGTAAATGGAACCCAACAATTACACTTAAAGAGATTCTGCCACAGGGTTTATTCAGTAAACTTGGCTTGGTACGATAGCTTCCCATTATTCTCACATGATTAATCGTAATGTATCATAATTTTCTAAAAGTAAGCCATGTGCAAAAAGCAAAAACTTAAAGAGGCTCTGTCATTTGATAGAATACCTCTTTGATACGGGAGGTTCTGTTATTCCATAGTAATCGAAAAATATTTGAAGAGTAGAAGGATCCTCCAGAACTGATCTCCAAGAAGCCGGAATCTGCAGAAAATTATCAGTCACGAATAATGGTTATCCAAAGGACTTTTTGTCATTACATGACTTGAATCAAAAAAAACAGTAAATTGTAGGAAACCCCATTCACTGCTGTGTATAGAAAATAACATCCTTAGTATGACCACCACCACCCCCAGCACCCACCCCACCCCCAAGTCCTGACAGCAAGTAAAATCACGTAGTAAATGTGACCAACAGTAAACTTTGTATCCTGTTTGCCACACAAAATTTAACCATTGAAGCACAATCAGAAGCCAGGAGTGGGTAACAGGTTTTTTGTTGATCATGTGACTCAGATACGACGGTTTTCAGTGGAAGTCCAAAGCAAATCATGTGACTGAATAGAATAAGAGTGTTTCCTATAAGTTAAACTTGAAGAGGAAACAGAATTAAAAGACGGAAACAGAATTAATAGACAGATACCTGCACTGTACCGAACTCTTCAGAACTTTCATCTAGGGAAGTCCCAACAAAATCATAAGACAAACACTTCAATGAGAGAGAAATGGCAAGTGCTTTAACATGCTCGAAACTGCAACATCAGATGGAAAACCACCAGAAGGAAAAACAAAATCAGAATATGTATTAGGAACAGAACAAATTGCATGGCATTCTCAAACGGCCAGAATCATTAGAAACCTTGCATATTTCCGTCATTTTTAAGTTGGTGCAAGGAAGTCAGAGATATTTGGAATATTTGGAAAAGCGATGGATCCTTGAAACTGGAGGCAACCTTTCGATGGTGCGTCAGAGGCAATCCGGGGTTTGGCTGGCAAATTTTTGAGATCACAAAAAGTAAAGGTGATTGTTTAAAAATTAAAATATAAATAAGCATATATCAGGGCTTGGTGAATAATACGAGTTGAAGCCACCAGAAAACAGAATACAAAGCAAGAAACAAGTACAGATTAGCATAGCGATAAATCCCAGAGCATCAACATCACCAGTACGAACAGGAATACCATATTTTTAATGTTGCATGGAAAACTTCTTCGCTGATCAATGAAATGTTTTGATATACATCCTATCTGAAAAATACCTTGCCTTGCTAATGAAATATTATTCCTAAAACTCTGTATGGCCTATTCGAAAAGGAACGCTTAAATCAATGCAATGCACACATATTTCAAATGGTACCATCTTATAACACAAAATGACCCTGGTGAAAATCTAGTCTCTATTCTAGTCATGTCTTATTTATGATGATGATCTAACAAGAATAAGATCAATGCAATGCACACATCTTTCTAAATGGTATTATCTTATGACGCAGAAATGACCCTGGTGGAATCTAATCTCTATTCAAATCATGTCTTATATTTTATGATGATCTAACAAGAAAAAGATTTATATCTGAAAGAATCAGATCCCTAAGATTTCTGCATGAAACTCTGCTACTAGTATGTAAAGGTTAAACTTGTTTCTCAAAAATAGGGGGTTGACGTGTAAGAGCTTCCATTTATATAAGAATGTTCTTCCATAACAAGAACAAATTGCCAGTTTGAAAACCCTGTTTCGTCGTCCTTAACATATCCTGTCCTCCAGCATCCATAAAAGGTGAAATCTTCCATAACTCCTATATATAAAGTTTTAAAAGAACACAAAGCATAATGCTTGACTTTAAACGAAGGCAAGAGTTCATAGTGTAGGCGTTTAGCTGATTTAAGCAATCCGCAGATAGCTTGCTGCCATTAGGTGTTTTTCTTGTTTATTAATGATTACTTATTTAGCATGCTTTGATTGTCTATTACAGGATTTATTTTCATCTTATAAATCAATTCATGGTGTTCTTCTCAAAACAGTTACCATAAAACATAGAAAAAAGAAGTTTCTTCAAAGATGGTATCATAATGAAATCAGGTTCTTTGAAAAATTTCCCTATACCATGATTTAACAGCCATTTAATGAGATATGTGGAAACAATTCCATGGTATACATGCAGCCTGCCGTACTATATATATTTCGCACTTTGTTGCCTAGCTCTACAGTTTTCATATCTCTGCATAACTAAATTAGTTAAAGATCTGTTCCATCCAATTGTTGTTATTACATAAGGCCTGTTGAAACAGGTACTAGTTATAAAGTCAACAAGGCTTCTTTCATATGCAAATCATGAGTTCATTGCAAAGCTTGTTCCCCTATGATGGTCCCTGGTACCATTTTTTCTTATGATTGGGGGTTAGCAGAAGTCCACTTCAAGATCTCAAGTTTAGTTCCAAAATTTTTCCCACTTTCATGATTCTGTTCAAATGGACAGCCAAAGTTTCTCAAGATTTTTGCAGACCTGCCCTCATAGACATCCCTTCCATTTTGTATTGTTTTTCTTATTTTTCACGCCAATTATGTGTTTCCTAATTAATAATGGTTTTCACGACATTACGCTCCACGCTTGTGTCTATGCTGCTGTCAACTAATCGTATGTCGCCAGTGACGCATGGCCCACCAGTAAAAAGGTGGGAGCGGGTTGTGGGAAGTCCCAGGTACAAGCCCGGCTACGGCCTAATGTTAAAAGAAAAAAAATAATTGTATGTCAAGGTAATTATTCTCAAACAGTGAGAACCACACGTATCCAAGAGTGCTCAATGAATGAAAATTTCAATTGCCTTTGACTATCTTTTGAATGACTATTATCACTTGGCCTAGAGTTATAGAATAAAACCATTAAGATAGCCATAGAATAAAACCATTGAGATAGAATTCTGACAAAAGGACAAAAAAAATATAAACATATCTATGCCTTGGTGTTGGATTGATTTAACCATTTGACATGCTCATGTTTGAACATCTCCCCAGTAAAGCAATCCCTGTTAAGGATAAACTAGCAGAAAAAAGGACATGCCAGGCTCCTGACACAGTTCAAGTTGAGAGAACTTTCAAAATTCATTGGGACAGTTTTGATCCTAGTGTTACGCATCCAAACCCAATCACTGGAAAAGGCTTAAATGATAATATGAACCAGGCAACGAGGCGCATACCATCAGAGACTCACTTCTGCATATCTATTTGTGAATATGCAGACTAGTTAGCTACAGCTTGTAATGTAAAAGAAGTCAAGGGTTCAAGTCCAGGTAAACCAATTTCTATGTCTTAAAGGCTTTCCCTCTTTGCATCCAAATCTACAAGTTCAAGCTTCTGTAGACCTTCCCTCATCAAAGTCATGATGAAAGCCTGATACTAGCCTGAGACAAAATTGGAGCTAATTGTCACTATGTAACCTACAACTACTCTTAGAAGCAAATAGTTAAAAGCAGGTCAAGTTTTATGCGCCCCCCCCCCCCCAAAAAAAACTATTTTTTTCCTATCATTTTATATATCACTGATTAGTTTTATTTCTATTTTTGTTGTCCTAATATAGTTAGAACTCTCAAATTACGTAAACTCTCTTCTTATTCTTTCTTGCTATCGTCCTAATGTCATTAGAACTCGAACTCACAAACTATATAATATTAATTACAATTCTCAAAGTATAGAATCTTTATTTGTTGTTGTTGCTGCTGCTGTTGTTGTTTGTAAAGTATAGAATCCCCCCCCAAAAAAAAAAAATGTCATAATATAATTTCTCAAATTATGAAAACCCCCTCTCTAATTTTTCTTTCTTTTCCTCTTAAATTCTTTTTTATCCGAATATAATCAGCTTTTTTCCTTAAAATAATTGACTCCATACTTCTCTTCTTTTTTCAAGTCTTTTGTGTGCTTTTTTGTGAAGATTTTTTCTCTTCTTTATTTTGGGTCATTCTTTTTTCTATATTTTTTTTATTTTTCTATTTTATTAAAATTATTTGTTCCTTATTTTATAATTATATTAAAATTATTCGACCAAATATTATTGTGCTTTTGGCTATCTTGTTCCCAGAATCTCTCATATAAAATAAGGATAGTCTTAATTTATAAGTGCTACCTTTCATGTTTTGTTTTTTTTTCTTTTTTTCTCGAGTTAATAATTTGGGAAAATTGCTTTTAGTTCCCCAGGGAATTTGTGTTGTGTCAAAAACTCCCTGGAGTTTGAACTAGAGCCAAAAAGTCCCTCAATACCAGTATTTGTCCACCTGAGTCCCTGTATACGCTGACTGTATGTATATGGGTCAATGTGGGTGGTTAAAAGTCCAAAATACCCCTTCTGTCAAGTATGTCCCCCTCTCCTGTGTACTATTAATAAAGAAAGAGAGAGGAGAGAGAAAATGAGAGAAAAAGAAGGCGTCCATCTCTCTGAACCCATCGAGTCCAGCAATCCAGCAAGCTTCATCTCCTTGCCTCATGAAGATCTGACTGCACCTCAGAGCTCAGATCGCAGAGCTCATCGCTCCTCACCTCACCGTGGCTGCGATCCCCCACTCGATCTGAATGCGAGCTAGGATTTGTGGATCCTTTGATGATGGTGCTTCTTTGATGGTGGTGATCAATTGGGGCTTGGTGGGTGTTCTGCTTGAGTTGGGGATTTTGAGTTGGTTTAATTTTAAGAGTTGACATTTGATTTTGGTTTGGTTTCAGCATAACTTTTAGGCTAGGATTTGATAGGTTTGATGTTTTTTTTACCTCTAAGCGGAAGTTAACTTTTTATAAAATTTTGAAAGAATTCTTCCTAATTTTGGGATTGAATAAACCCCAGAATTAATGCTTCAATAAATGTGAATTTTGGACATTTGATTCGATTCAAAAATCTGGAACACTAACTAGCAATCGGATTAGAGACATGAAGGGGAAAAAACTGATTCCACTAATGATGGATTTTTATGTAATTTTGTCGATGAATTTTGAGAATGAGTGATGAATTTGTGGTGAATCTGTTATTTATGATGAATTTGTGATTTATGATGAATTTTACTCTATTTGTATACAGATCTCACATTTTGGTGAACATAAATTGAATATAGTGGAGAAATGATTCAATAAGTGGACATAAATAGTAAAAAGTGGCTAGAAATTTAATGAGATTTTTTTTTGAAATTTACTCAATTTGATGATAATCATGCTAGTATTTGCGATTAATTTTTAATTTAAAAGTGGACTAATTTGTGATGAGCTTGCTGAATTTGAGAATATCAATTTGATTTTGATGAAATTTCTATTTTTAATGAAATTGTGATATAAAAAAGAGAAGACAAAAATTTTTGAATCATGCTGTCCACTTTTGGGTTTTTCTGTCCACATATTTAATAATTTGTCCACTTTCCTAACTTCCTGTCCACCATTAAAAAGTTGAACAGAAATGTATAAAAGTAGACAACAATTGACGAAAGTGAATAGAAAAAGAGAAAGTTGGATAGAAATTGATCAAGGTGGATATAAAAAAGAAATTTGGACAGAATTTGACGAAAGTGGACAGAAAGGAAGTAAGGTGGACAGAAAAAGAGAAAGTTGGATAGAAATTGACGAAGGTGAACAGAAGAGAGTAAGGTGGACATAAAAAAGAGAAAATCGGGCAGAAATTGACGAAGATGGATAGAAAGAGAGTAAGGCGGATATAAAATGAGAGAGTTGGACAGAAATTGACAAAGATAGGCAAAAAGAGATTAAGACAGATATAAAAAATCTTATTTTATTGTCATGCAACATAGCGTAGTGAATTACCTAAATTATCACATAAAAGTGGAGATATTCAAGCAAACTTATGCCCCAACACTATATCATATTCCCGATTTGGATAAGCCAAAGGTATCACTCTCCAATATTTTGCCCATTTTAGTATGATTATGTCCACTTTTTCTTGACATTGTGTCCACATTTCTGGGAAATGTCCACATTTTAGAGTATTTGTCCACATTTTGGAGTATATGTTCAAATTTCAGAACATATGTCCACAATTCGGAGTATATGTCGACTTTTCCAAATTCCAAGTAAATGTCCACATTTTTTAAAATATTTCGTGCAGGTATTTGCGATTAATTTTTAATTTAAAAGTGGACTAATCTGTGATGAGCTTGCTGAATTTGAGAATATCAATTTAATTTTGATGAAATTTCTATTTTTAATAAATTTGATATATAAAAAGAGGACAAATTTTTTTGAATCATACTGTCCACTTTTGAGTGTTTCTGTCCATAAATTTAATAATTTGTCCACTTTCCTAACTTTCTGTCCACCATTAAAAAGTTGGACAGAAATGCATAAAAGCAGACAGCAATTGACGAAAGTGAACAAAAAAAGAGAAAATTGGACAGAAATTGACGAAAGTGGACAGAAATTGACGAAGGTGGACAGAGAAAAAAGAAAGTTGGACAGAATTGACGAAAGTGGACAGAAAAGAAATGAAGGTGGACAGAAAAAGAGAAAGTTGGATAGAAATTGACAAAGGTGGACAAAAAGAGAGTAAGATGGACATAAAAAAGAGAGTCGGGCAGAAATTGACAAAGATATAGAAAGAGAGTAAGGCGGATATAAAAGGAGAGAGTTGGATAGAAATTGCGGATATAAAAGGAGAGAGTTGGATAGAAATTGACAAAGATAGGAAAAAAGAGATTAAGACATACATTAAAAAAATCTTATTTTATGTCGTGCAACATAGAATAGTGAATTACCTAAATTATCACATGAAAGTGGAGATATTCAAGCGAACTTATGCCCCAACGTTATATCTTATTCCTGATTTGAACAAGCCAAAGGTATCACTCTCCAATATTTTTCCCATCTTAGTATAATTATTTTTTTCATTTATTTTTATTTTTCAAATATTTAAATAATTTTTTTATAAATATTTTGGTCAAGAACAAATTTTTTTGAAGTGGACAAATAACAATTGAAGTGGACAGCAAAATAATTACTTCAAGAATTTTGAATTGAACAGCAAAACAATTAAAGCAACTGTCATCAAAGATTCCATAGTACATCATGTGGGCCAACTAAAGGACAAATGACAGCACATGGATCAAATTAAAGTAAGGGCAATATGGGCAATACGAATATACACCAAGCCTGTATTGAGCAAGGACATGCAAATAAAGGAAACTTGGTCAAAGTGCTTTTTGACACAAACTTTTCTCCAAGGAGTTTTTGACACAAGACAAACTCCCTGGGGACCTAAAAGCAATCTTCCCTAATAATTTTATTGTTTAATACTGGTTTACAACATTGTCGAAGTTTCAATGGGTCATGCCTAATTCATTCTTGAAAGCAGAGAAAAAAGTATGCAAAGGTGAGAAAATATCTCAATTTATTTTTGCTTTGGATCAATATTTGTCTCGTGAATATGATTTCTCGTTGATTATAATTTTCACATATTCTATATTATTACTATATGAAAATTTACAGTGTCAGTTCATATATTGCCCCAATTTTCAACAAAGAAAATATAGAAAGGATGGATAAAACTATCTAAGGTACTCGCAACGAATCATTTATTTTTTTCTTTTAATTTTTTCCTCGATCCTTCTTTTCTTTTCCCATTAGATATTTTCTCTACTTTTCAATTCTTTATTTATAGGTTTCTTCTTTTAGTTTTATGATTCAAGTCTATTTTTTCTTTTTCTCCCCAAGATTTGTTTTTCAACTTTATTCTATTTTGTTCTACTAGTTTTTCGATTGTATTGCTTCATCCTTTGTTGTTCTTCATTATGATTTTTTCCTTTTTGATTTTCTCCAACATTGATTATTTTTATTTCTTTTTCCCTCTATTTTTTGTGTATGTACAATTATGTTCTACTATTTGTTAATTATTTCTTTTTTCTTATTTTCATAATATTTATGTTCTTTCTTTTCCCATTCTTAATTTTTTTTCTAATTTTTTCTTTGAAGGGTTTTCCTAATTTTCTAAGTGGATTTTTTTTATTTTCTTTTGTCTCTTTTCTAGACTTTCTTGTTTAATTTTTCATGGTTCTTTTCTTTTTAAATTTTTCTCTCTTTTGTCATTTGATATTATTCCACTTTAATTCTTTATCAGTTTCTTTTAGTTTTGTTTCTTTTACTTTATCATTATTCTTCTGTTTCTAGCGTCATTTTGAGAATTTTTATTTTCTTCTTATTTTTTTACTTTTCTTAATTAATTATTTTCTTTTTCAGAATTTTTCTGATTTGGTTCTTTCCTTTTTCTTAGTAAAATATTTTCTAAATATTTGTTTATTTCTACTCTAACATTTTAGTGAAATAGCTACATGTTTCTACTATTGTTACTTTCGTTGAATAGATCAATATTATGTTGTTGCACATAAATTGTTAAAATAAATTGTAAAATATATTAATAAATTAGGAATAATTCTCACTTACAAAATTTCAGGGGCTTTTCAAGTATTTTATAACAACAATACATACACTTTCAGCTCTAATATTTCGTAGGATCCCATTACTTACATTGGATTTACTCTTTATTGGGGTTATTTTTTTATGTTCCACAACCTCCCGTGACAAAGAAGCAGAGGAAACCAACAGTCAACCAAAGACATGAAGCGCATTCAATGGTCATTTACATCAAAAGAGTGTAATCCTTGGATGCCATCAATAAAGATTAGATTCTGACTAAGTTGTTGTCTCAAGGCACTAATTGTTCGGCTGTTTGCAAAATTTTTGAGGATTTTCTATTTACTAGTTTGTTAGTTTTCATTGGTCCATTATGGGATTGGACATTTTAGGTATTAAAGTGGAAACTGAATCATCAGAAAAGCCTTTCATACCAACTTTGACACAATCCAAAGCATAAACAATCCAATATTAGATAGGAGCCCGGTTGCTCAGAGTTGGCTGCAGTTCTGGTTACTCTAGGCTGTGGGCCAAGCATAAAGTTAAGAGTCAACTGAGTGCAAAACACATGCTCAATTACATGTCAAACTCCACGAAAGAGCTGACCAAGCCTTCATTATTAACCTGATATCAAGTGTCCTAACTGGTATCAAATTCTTGTCTAGGTGGCGGACAAGTGTGGGCCCTACCATAAATTTTGATGGATCTAAGGAAGAAGCAAAAAAGTTCCAGTAGTGAAAACAATAACTATCAAACATCGTTTACAATCTCGGTATCTATATTAGCCAATGATTTTTAGTATCAATATTGTCAACATCATCGTCAATATCAACCATATAAGCAGATGTGCCCGATGTTGCTCAATATTATAGGGTTAATATCGATCAGGTACCTCAAAACGCCAATGTAATATTGCCGATATATGTCAGAATCGACTATATATGTCAGAATCGACTATATTTGAAAGTTGAAACCATGCTGTCAAGGGAATAATAATTCCTTGGTGTATGGCTATCCTATCAGATCATTAGCTGACACTGAAGTAAAACTTAAAATAATATTCAAAAATATTAAGAAAAGTGAGATGAATACCTCACTAGATTCTATAGCAGCTTATACATGAGATATACCAACTTGTATATAAAGATTAAAGAACCTAAACGGTAGGACCTAGCCACATTTCCCTTAAGATAATTCATCCAGGGATATACTTGCCCTGCAAAGATTAGGTACTAGCAACAAAAAATGACTTTAAGCTTCTAGAAATAAGGATAATTTCTTAATAAGACATGCACTTCTTACGTCATGTATAATTCACGTCAATAGGAAACCTATCTATCAGCTTCAAATTTACCTATCTTTATGTATGAATATGTATGTATATGCCTGCATGGAAAAGGATACCTAGGGTGACTCCTTGTATAATTTGTGTTTGCAAGTGTATTTGTATGAATATATATAGACAAATTGTTGAATATCTTAGAAAATTGGTTTAAATATTTTGACAAAAAGATGATGAATACTCACAAAGATCTAAGTAGAAAGGATTGACAATATATGCTTTGGATATTTGTCACAAAATATGAATATGAATACGAATACGAACATGAATATATACATACATATACATACATACATATATATACATATATATATATATATACACACATATATATATACATATATATATATATATACATACATACTATATACATACATATATACATATATGGGTCAAGTGCTCCTAGTAGGTCTTCTTAGATTATACTCTAAAGAGGCGGCCTAAAACCCACCATGTACCATTCCTATATCCACTCCATTTATCATTATTTTCATGTCCTAAAATGTTTATATATAGAAAATCATGTAGTTTGATACCTTTTTACCCACCGATCAAACGGTGTCATTTGTTTTATTGCTGAAAAACCGTTCATTTTGTAACCATTTGATGCATGGATAAAAAGTATCAAAAGGGCATGATTTTTTATACACAATCATTTTAAGATATGTAAATCAAAATGAATAGAGTGGATCATCCTTAGAGATGCTCCATGGTGAGATTTTAGACCGTCTCCTTAAATTGTAATCTAAGGAGACCTACTAGGAACATTTTTTCATATATATATATATATATATATATATATATATATATATATATATATATATATAGATCCTCTAAGAACGGTTCTCACGGGTTTCTGTGAGAACTTTCACGTGGGTCGTCGGATCTGATAGATCAAATCAAATAAAACTAAATCTCTACCAGATCCGACGGCCCACGTAAAAGTTCTCACATGAATTCGTGAGAACCGTTCTTAGGGGATCAACTCACTATATATATATATATATATATATATATATATATATATATATATAGTGAGTCGATCCCCTAAGAATGATTCTCAAAGATTTTTGTGAGAACTTTCATGTGGGCCGTCGGATCTGGTAGAGATCTGGTTTTCTTTGATTTGATCTATCAGATCTGACGGCCCACATGAAAGTTCTCACAGAAATTCGTGAAAACCGTTCTTAAGGGATCAGCTCCCTGTGTGTTTGTGTGTGTGGGTGTGTAATACTTGACAAAAGGCCAACCTGATTCATCTCAGAGACAAGCTGATTTAGTATCTTCAAGCCAATAGAGTAATGATCAGATGTTGCCTGGAGAAATAGTTAAGAGATCAGTAACTAGAGAACAAAATGTTCAAGATTCACATAGTTATATCACAAATTAGATGTGCATCCTTGATAGCAGCTTCTCCAAGGATGTCAAAGGTATCTCTCAATAACTAGAAGCAACCTAAACATCCATTTAATAGCATCATAATGTTATTTGAACAAGTACAATTGGGAATAGAAAATTGCATTAGCACCATTTATTGCATGAATACTACCATATTGCATGAAATAAATGATATTACTATTGAGTAAATCTCATAAGTCATCCCAGCATGTATTGAAAGGTGTAAAGATTTTCAGATGGAAATCATATAACTCGTTTTATATACTCCGACTAGAGTATTTCATACTAATTAAGGTCAAGGATTATTATTTTTTTTAAGATGAAACTTATAATTAGTCCATAGTAGGTAGGGCTCGGAATTTTATCCGTTTATTAGGGCCAGACCGGTCCTGAACCGAGATTCGAACCCAAATGGTCCCGGGTATTCATGGGTAGGGTGACAATTGGTATTCTAACCTCATAGAATTTTCGAGTCGGGAAAGAATCGAGAAGGAACCAAACCCGTGCTAAACCAATCTTAGTCCAAACCTACAATGGATTATTATTTTTTACATGAAACTTATAAGTAGTCCACAGTAGGTGGGGCTGAGAATTTTATCCGATTATCCGGTCCTGACCGGTCCTGAAGATTCGAACCCAAATGGTCCCGGGTATTCATGGGTAGGGTGAGTGTTGGTATTCTAACCTGATAGAATTTTCGAGTCGGGAAAGAATCGGGAAGGAACCAAACCCGTACTGAACCAATCTTAATCCAAACCTACAATGGGGTGTACATGTATTTAGAGAAACTAACCCTAACTCTGATCTAACTCGAACCCAAACGTGATCCCTACTGACGTGTATCTAATTGTAGCTAATTATGATTGTATTATTGAATTAAACTAACAAGTGTACTAGGTAAATCTTGATTTTACTTGTAATTACCCAAAAAATTTATATATGTGCGTGTTTTGTGTGTGTGTGTATTTTGAACAGTAAAAAAAATGTATTTCGTTAATTGCCAAAACTCTACAATACACTTATCCTAACCAGTAGATATGATTAGCCCACTTAACCTTAAGAAAGGGGAGAGGACCCTGGCCATCACCCTTAACTTAGTTTAAGCAAGCATCAATCCACTGTATAGGATGAACAGATGGATGGTTACCAGCATAAACATTTTCTCACTATCAAAAAAGTTTGGGACCCCTAGAAAACCCCGTAGATGACACTCTCCGATTCTCCATTGTGCATTTAACCAACATCCCAATTGTGGACGATCTCTATATGAGAGGGTATATTTCCTATCTTCCAATTACGATTCTGCATCAAGATCTTAATGTCCTCGTGCAGCCGATGGAATCTCTGTAGTTTGCTTTCTTCTTGATGGAATATCCTCCTATTCCTCTCTCCAGATGTGCCAAACAGCTCCAGCAATAGTTAATTTGGCAAATGCTAATATTCCCAGTTTTTTTTAAAGAATCCTTAATTTCCTTGGCTTCTTCTTGAATGGATCCTATTTGCTATGTCAGGCCAAGCTTGAGTTTGCATAATGCCCAAATGTGTGTGTGTGTGTGTAATTTTGCTTGTAGTGTAATAGTTATGCGGATACACACGTAAATAGTTAAAATAAAATATTTATATTTATATTCATAAATTGCATGTATATATTTTTTAAAAGTAGTAAAAAACCTTAAGCTATTTTTTCCACGTAAATAGTCAACTTCCCACTACAATTGCTAGATTTGATGTACAAATTATTTATTTTAAGATATCTAATTAAAATCTAATGGTAGAACTGAAGCCACCTGAATCCTATAAGCACTGGGTAGGTACGGTTTACTTTTTTGTGCATCCGAACCTGAACACCAATAGGTAATAGGAATCCGGCCCGACCAAAACCCGATCCCAATCCAATGCTCATGGGTAGGATTTGGATCAAAAACTTAAACCCAATGTCTCTTCAGGTTTGGGTATGAATCCAAAATGATGAAAACTCAACCTGATACCAGCCCTAATAATAGGATTGAATTTATGTCACCAGCGATGATAGTTCAAAACAGAATATTTAAGATAGTACGCACTACATAGAGGTTCATGTTAACCTAAGGGTAAGCACAGGTGAGAGCAGCCATACCAATAGGCTTACCCCAACTATACCAGGTTCTTCATTAGTTTATCACTACCATTAAGAGGTCATAAACAAGGAGCATACGTGCAGACAAGGGTTGATAAAGAGTAATGTATAAACTTGCTAAAGTTCAAACTGGCACATGAAATGAGTGGGAGGACGAAGAAGCATGGTTCAGGAATAGCATGTGGCGATGCACATATTGCAGAAATCTCTAATTCCATATTCAGTCGTAAATACGACACATAATTAATGCACAGTAGTATTGATTCTACTCATCTATGCCTCGTGTAACGGACATTGTTAAACAAGCACTAGCTAGTACGGTTTTCAAGTTAACCAAAGAGCAAGCTTAGGTGCAAAGATGACAAAATATACATACAAAGAGGCCTATCCCAACAAATCAGGTTATTCACTAATTTGTCCTAACAATTTTTAGAGGTCATAAAGTGGAATAACTGCACACAGGAATTAAGAGGGAGCAATATACTGTTGCTAAGAATTCCCAATGACACATGGAAAAAAAATGCGAGAGGAAGCAGGAGCATGATTCAGGAAATAAGATGTCGTAATGTGCATATTTTAGAAATCTCAATCCAAGGATCTGAGATCCACACCTCTAATTTCTCAACCACTGCTGCCAGGGTAAAAAAAAATGCAGAATGCCACAATGAAATTCTAATGGAAAGATAAAGAAACCTCATAAATGGTTTATAAAATATGATATAGATGATGCATATCCCCGTGCATCATACTTGATACAACCACATACACAACACAAGTGCGCGCACAAAAAATACATGCACGCACATGCAAGCACACACATGCATACTAACTCTCAGATGAATGCAATTCCCTGCAGAAATATAACCCTTAATCTAGGCTCACTCCTTAGTTGCATGAGGCACCATGACCAAAAAGTTCGGCATAGCTGCCTGCAACTTCAAGGACTTTTGGCATGACACTTCCTTATAGTTAGGCAGACGTTTGGCAATAACTCAAGAAGATTCACCACAAGCTGACAGTCATAAGAAGTTGGTCAGTATTATGGTGGAATTTTCTCGACTTTGAGCCAAAACTCCATAGCACACCCATTTTGATGGGAAAAGGCTTCATATCAATGTTATATAATGCGGATACACTAGCACGTAGTGAACTGGTACATACCGGCAGTGTTGCACGGACATGGCAACATTGAAATGGACACGATACGCGGATACGTGATAAATTCTTTAATAAACACATGACACGTGTCCAGCACGCGTGCCAGACACGTTTCGGTCACGACACGGCATCACAACATTATTATTATGCAATTTGGTACTTCTTTTATATTGAGAAACACAGAAAATTCAGAAAAAAAATAAAATCAGAAAAAATATAGAAAATTCAGGGAAAAGAAGATAAAGATAGGGAAAGGAGAACATCATTCAACGAGAAAAAAATAAAGTGGAATGAAGGGAAAAGGGAAAAAGTGAAGGAAAGAAATGAAAGAGAACATTATAAGATATGACACTCATATAAAATCCAACAAAAACTTGGAAAAAAAACATAAATGATGAAATAGAATAAAGATCTGCTCCTCTCCATTCAATTTTTCGCTCGAAAAGCCGCCAATCGACCAAAGAAATTGCTGAAGTTAGAGAGTAAGGAGAGTGAAAATCCTAGAAATGAAAGAGATGAGCAAGGACATAAAATGGGAGAAGAGAAGGAATCAAGGTGTTTGTAGGCTTGAGGGTGGCCACTTAACTTAAATGTGTCAGCTATAGGGTCAAGAAATCTAACTGATACAAAAAAATAAAATGTATTCATATATGTCGGAGCATAATCAAAAATGTCGTCTGCATAAAACTTTTAGGTGAGCACTGCACCCTTGGGATTGCATATTGATAACATGTGTTAAAACTTATGTGTCAAGTTGGCGTATATGTACATGCAGCCGCATGAACTGTGTTTTATAACACTACTTTATATCATTATAATATCATGTACACATATATACATATATACTAGCATGTATACACTAAAACAAACATATAAATCAATAATTTAATATATGCCCACATTGTACATATATTAATATATTCACTAGTAAGTAATACACTTATGCATGCCTCATGCATACATTAATACATACAAATATTAATACATGTGGTAGTATATATACATATGCTATCCACACTAATAAACTAAATTTTACTAATATATACATATGCATATGTACATATACTAATATACGATACAACAAAGTTCTAAAATATTTAGATCCATTATTTTTATATATTTATATATAGATAAACTAATAAACTAAAGCCGCTGAAAGTTATAAATATGTACACGAAAATGCTACAGTTGGCCTTGATATTGGTACTGGACCTCCTTTCGATTTCAACAGTTTCGTTACATAGTATTGAAGTTTCAGTATATCTTAGAAATAAAATATAAAACTAAATTTAAAATTATTTACAGATATATAAATTAATAATTGAAGTTCTCACAAGGTATCATTTCATAATTGATGAACGTCTCATGTCTTTTTGGTGACAACTTAATGTCGTGATTAATGTTGCAACAATATAAAATATGCGGTGCTATTTGCAAAAACAAATAACAACAACAATAAAGCCTCTATCCCTTTTTTGTTCAGCTACATGAATCATTTCTTCCATTCAATTCTATTAAGGGCCATTCATCAGTAACATGAAGGATTAACATGTCATTCTTAATAGCCTCCATACAAGTTCGTTTAGGCCTCTCTGGTCTTAATTGTCACATTAATCATGATCGTATTACTTTTCCTAATTGATAAACTTATTGGCCTGTGTTGCATATGTCCCAACCATCTAAATAATTTCTCCCTCATTTTATCTCATTAGGAGCGACATCTAACTTTCTACCAATGCATTCATTTCTTATCCTATCTCTTAGTGTATTGTCACGAATGTGTTCATTATCCTATCTCTTAGTGTATTTTCAGTCATCCATCTTTTTATCATTTCCCCTGCACTCACTTTTTGGATATGTTTCTCAGTTGTCAAACATTCTGAGCCATAAAGTATAGTAAGTCTTATGGCCATATTATAAAAAAAAAATTCTTCAATTTCATGAGTATCCTTCGATCACATAAAACACCAAAGGCACTTCTACACTTAAACCATCCCGCTTTGATCCTATGAATCACATCTTTCTCGATTCCACCATCATAATGAATGACTGATCTCAAATAACAAAAATGAGCACTCTTAGGTATTTTTTGACTCAATCTAAACTACAAGTTCATTTTTCCTCACCATTTAACTAAAGTTATATTCCATAAAAAAAATCATGTTTATTAATTCTAAATCTTTTAGATTCCAAAGTTTCACTCCATTTTTCCGGTTTAGAACTTACTCATCCTCTAGTCTTCTCAACAAATACTACAACAGCAAACATCATGCGCCATGATACTTTATTATGAATATTCCTAGTAAGTTCATTCATCACTAAAGTAAAGAAATAAGTATTGTAGGTTGATCCTTAGTGTAAGCGTACAGTGATAAGGAGAAGTTTACTGTCCCCTCAAATGGTTCTCATCCTAGTTATTGCTCTATTATACATCTTTAACCACATCAATATGATGTACTATCGCATTTGTTTTTATATATTTCAAAGAAAATATTTTCAAGATTTCAAATTTTCTATAACTTTAGAGTTGTTTGATTTTTTTTCTAATGAGCTAATATAATAGATTTTAATATCTTATGTAATTTATATAAAACTATTCTATAAGTTAATATTTTGTTCATGTGATATTCTATTTTATAAATCAACTTTAATAATATTTCCATTGATATTTTCTTTAATTTTATAATTGTGTTTGTGAATGTAGAACTATAATTACTTGCTGTTTTTTCATTTTATTTTTGCTAATCTTTAAATATTTGAAATTGCCACCAGAACTTGTGATCTAGTTATTTTATCCTAAAGTATGTTCAATCTTAGATATTTCAGGTGATAGTTTTTGCTTAGTAATTTTAACTACTTTTTTGTGGTATTTGTACAAGTCATTTTAAGTTAATATATCATTTACTTTTTACCTTATTTGGAATGCTGTTTATTGTGTGTCTACAATTTATAATTCTCCATCTGTTACATTTTGGTAATTTGCATTTCAAATTTTTCAAACTTCCCATCCTACTTTCTTTATTCAATAATAACTTTGATTCTGAACATGGATTTTAGTACCCTTCTCAAAATAATGCTTATGCACGTATAAAACAAATTAGGTGATTATAAATACAACTGTTTGCAAAAGTATTAAACAGCGGTTAGTATCATAATCTTAAATGATCAGCTGCAAAGTTTAAGAATGTTGTGTGATAAATCAAATATGTTGTGTATATGTGTGTGTAAATAGGTTTTAATCTGCCATTAAAGAAATCTGTGAAATTCAGTCATTATTAGAACTTAAAAGGGAGTGGGTCAGGTTTGAAATACAAACCCTATCACCTATTTAATTAAATACATAAGAATATGCATTCAATGGCTTTAGGTTTGAAGTTCCAAATCCGAACCCAAAGCCCACTGACTTATCATTACATGAGGTCTCCCGGATCGATTTTGTTGCCAATTCAAACAAAAAAAATAACATGGCGACATCCAGGTCAGGGATGGCAACTTCAACAACTTCAGCCATACCCTTGGAACATAGCTCACACTATCTAATCCACCCTTCAGTCCAGATCTTGCAAATCAGTTCTTTGAATCTGCTTGAATCCCACCAGTCAAGTTTTGGTGGCTTTTATTTCACATCATTAAATCTTTGCTGCTTTAAAAAGAATGTTGGGCAAAAACCAATCAGAAGCATTCAAAATGTATTGGTTTCAACTGTAATTAAATTGTTTGCTATTCATGAATACATGCATACAAATACACACACTACTATACTGATAATTCGTACTCAAAATCAGTTGTACTTACATAAATAGATACTATATGCATACATAGACAAGTGCATTAATACATGCTGACAGATATACACATACACTCCAAGGCTCATACACTCAAAAAACACGCATACATACAAGTAGTTGAGGTTTTTCCTCATCCTGAGGTTATAAATAAGTGATCATATGGTCAACAGGCAACTATTTTCCTAGTCATTATGCACAAATCTAAGTTATTTGCCTTGCCATGGCCTCAGATCTTCATAATCTCTAGGAGCATAAGCACCACATGTAATACAACGAAGAGAAGAAAATAGATAGCCAGATTGTCATGGGCAGAACAGGGAAACATCTTATGTTTGACTCTTGGTTTTATGCATGCCAGAGTGGAATGCATTGCCCTATAGCAAATTTATCATCATTTTCTCCTTCTAGAGATTTTATTGAGTCTAGGAGTTCGGAGGATGCAAATAAATATCCTTTTAGGGGTTACGGCGAGCTCCTGCTTGTGCATTACTTTCCTTGGCCAGGAAGTTGGCACTAATTATGAAAGGGTGATGTTAGGTCAACAGTTGGTCATAACCTTTGTCAAATCCTTCATGGAGTTACTACATACATAGCTGACCTCATCCTTATAGGACAAAAAGGCTTAGACGATGATGAGATTGTTATAAGCAGAAGCATTATCTACAGTCAACTCAGCAAACTGACTCGCCAATAATCAAAAAGACAGCTATTCCACCAGAGCCATAAAAGTAAAAAAGAGCATCAAATGAAGTGCTCAAAGAAAAATGAAAAGATGCACATGTTCTCTTTAAACATTAATCAAATAAGGACTTAAAAAATATCCTAGATGAAATCTTTGTGGTAACTTCGTAAGCAATTAGAAAGCTCCTATAAATGTAGCATGGGTACTTCTATTATGAAGTCATTACCATGTCGGACATGTCAACACCCATGTCAGATACCGTCTTCCTTAGACACTTCTCGGGTACTATTGAACTTATCATCAATCATATATAGATTTTTTTTAAATTTTAAAAAACTGTTGGGCACTTCTCAAACACATGTTCTACATTTTTTTACACTTCTTTGTTCACATTGCATATTTTATTTACTTTCCCTTGTGTATCAAAGACTGCACTTTAGTGAAATAAAAAATGTCATCAAAATATCAACTAATATAAAACTATGATAAGTTTAAATATGTTTGGTATAAAAGTTAAACACATATGTGTATGAACTTTTTGGATGCAAAGACATGACTATGCATATATTTATGCATTCTTATTATCATTTATATACATATTCTAGTATTATGTCTCCATGTCCCCGTGTCCTACCTTTTAAGAAATTGTCGTGTCCCATGTCTGTGTCTGTTCGCACTATTGAACTTATCATCAATCATATATAGATTTTTTTTAATTTTAAAAAACTTGTTGGGCACTTCTCAAACACATGTTCTACATTTTTTTACACTTCTTTGTTCACATTGCATATTTTATTTACTTTCCCTTGTGTATCAAAGACTGCACTTTAGTGAAATAAAAAATGTCATCAAAATATCAACTTATATAAAACTATGATAAGTTTAAATATGTTTAGTATAAAAGTTAAACACATATGTGTATGAACTTTTTGGATGCAAAGACATGACTATGCACATATTTATGCATTCTTATTATCATTTATATACATATTCTAGTATTATGTCTCCATGTCCCCGTGTCCTACCTTTTAAGAAATTGTCGTGTCCCATGTCTGTGTCTGTTCGCACTCGTGTCCATGTCCGTACTTCTTAGGCTCTTATGCATGTCCCCAGTGCAGATCAAATTATATTTAAGTTCTATAGCATCAAAAAAAGGACCTAAATAGATTAGTTTAATCATGCTATTGCATAACAAAATAAAAAGGACAACTTTATGACCATAGTAAAAAAGGATCAATGGTGGGGACATCGAGTCAGCTTCCTTTTGTTTTGAGTTTAGTATGTATTTTTTTTATTTAGTAGTCTTTTGTTTATTTTACTCTTGTTTTTATTTTATTCTCACCTCCACTATGAGAGAGAACTGAATAAGTTGTAATTCTATTTAAAGACTTCATTGTTTTCAATAAAAGAGACGAAAATTTTGAGAAAAATTGTTTTGGAATTTTTCCCTTGAAGGGCGTGCCTCCCATGGCGGGTGTGAAGCCCTAACTGCGAAGCTAAGATTGAGGAGCGTGAGTCATGAAACCGCATAAGATCAAGATTGAAGAGCGTGCGGTGTGAAGCGGCGTAAGATCAGAGAAGGTGGAAGGCCTTTTCATTTATCCATTAGGTAATCTTTAGTTATTTTTTCATCTCTCATCTTTTTCCAAAATCCATCCCCCTTTTTCGTTTCACATCAATTTGGTATCAGAACATGGTTAGAAAAAAGTAATGAGTGATGCAAATTAAATTTAATATAAGTTTCTTGTAAAAAAATTATCGATGTGAAATCGGTACAGTTCTTTTTGAACTATCATTGTGAATGTTGAAATGAATTGGTAATCCCAGTGAGGAGCCGGTGCAATTTGTTATTTCATTCCCTTTCTTTTTCATCTCTTTTGTCAAAATTCCAAAGAAAAAAATTATATCCTAATTACCTTTTTATCCAATCTCTCAACTCTCTACCACAAATCATATCTTAGTCACAAAATCAAATTCCCTCCATAAAAATCAAAATCTCAGCCAAAGATCTCAACAATCTCCTCCACAATAACCTCCTCAACAACCAAAGAACTCTACAATCTCTCCACAACAACCTCCTCAATAGCCAAAGATCTCAACAATCTCCTCCACAGTAACCTCCTTAACAACCACAACCTCTCCAGTAACATCTCCAGCAACCACATCTGTAACAACATCTCCAGCAACATCACAACAACAGCTTCAGATCCAGACCCAGTGTCGAGCCATTACCACCTAATGTATACTCAACGAGATTGAGTTCTTCCAACTAGCGAGAATGATAGACACATCGAGTCAACTTTTTTGTTTTGAGTCCGATTCTGTATTTTCTTTTAGTTAGTAGTCTTGTGTTTATTTTACTCTTGTATTTTATTTTAATCCCACATCGACTGTGAGAGGGAACAGAATAAGTTACAAATCTATTTAAAGACTCCATTATTTTCAATAAAAGAGACCAGAAATTTGAGAAAAATTGTTTTGGGATTTCTTTCCCCTTGAGGGGACGTGCCTCCATGGCGGGGTGTGAAGCTGGATCGAGGAGCGTGCGGCATGAAGCGGCGAGAGGTCAAGATCGAGGCGCGTGCGGTATGAAGCAGTGTGAGATCTGGAAAGGTGAAAGGCCTTTTCATTTATTTATTAAGTAATCTTTAGTTATTTCTTTCATCTCTCATCTTTTTTCAAAATCTGTATACCCCCTTTTTCGTTTTACATCAATCATCTATATGGCATTAACTTCAAACCTAGACAAATCAAGCAAATAAACATCGATAACCAAACCAAGAGAGAGTGTTCTCCCTACTACATAGTTGCAAGATCCCATTAAGTTAAAAAATCCTTCCAGACATGAAGGCTTAATAGAGGGATATCAGGAACTGTATTAGCTATCAAGAAGCCCCAGGACAAGCTCAATCGTTATTGAAATACAGAAGAGTCATCAAAATTGGGATTCTGTCAACGGCACAGTGGATGTTTCTCCCAGAATAATTCTTATTTCAGGTTTGAGTGCTACATGGTTACATTAGTATTTTCGTCCAACTTGAAGTTTCAATGCTACGAAAAATTAGATTTCCTCATGTTACAAGTTGAGATATAATATTATGCAGCTCTACTTGCTAATATGTTTGTCAAACACTTCCTCAATCGTTTTCAGAAGAAAAGTTACTTTTTAGAGAAGGAAAAGACAGAAGCACAGATCATCTCCACAAGTGACATACAGCACTTGTGTAGGAGTCGTCTGTGTGGAGGGTTGTATTATCTTCACTTTGACATCCTAATTCTGTACAAAATTGCCATTTATACAAGAAATACCAATAACAATAGCATAGCCTTCATCCCAATATATCCTTACAAGTACTAGCATTTACATGCCATTAACTAACTTTGTTTTGAATCTATGAGGATTCAGCTAGGCATATACAGTGCATAAGCCTTTATAAAAAATACATAAATAGTCTTCTAACTTCTAAGGTGAACAGAGGTTCAGTTGAAGGGCATAAAAATAACATAGCCTTCATCCCAATATATTTGTCCAAGTACTAGCATAATAGCATTTACATGCCCTAAACTTTGTTTTGAATCTATGAGGATTCAGCTAAGCATATCTACAGCGCATAAACCTTTCTAGAAAATATATAAATAATCTTCTAAGCTGAACAGAGGTTCAGTTATAGTCACAGGAGTTGATAAGTGAAAGGGGTGAAATTAACTACTGGTGGAAATCACTGTTGTAAAATTTATCATTAGAGTTAAGACAGTGGAACATCTATGCTGCCAAATCATTGCAAGGATTTAATCATGTCCCTGTCTGCAGGGCTGTTTACCTTACCTGGCCCAAGTATAGAATGACCCAAATAAAGCCAGCATGTCATTATATTATACCATGTATCACTTATTAGGAAGTATTATACACTATAACAAACATTGGAATATAAAACAAACTAATTATCCATGCAGTAGAAAATTTCTAAGATCCAATAGATTTCAAAACTAGAGGTGACTAGATATGAGGAAATTATCACGTCAGATATTCTAAATCAACAGCAAGAACTTTAGAGCGACCATTTACCTGGCTTAAGAAGTTTGTCGTTTCCTTCACTATTTCTTTGAATCTGTCATCATGAAACCAGCCAAATTTTGTAATTCGACATAATAGTAGAATCAGAGATCCAGTAACAAAAGTCTGCAATTCAGGTCCTCTGGTAGCTAGGTAGCTTATCACATAATTCCCTTCATACAAATCACAGATAGGTCAATTCAGAAGTTTGTGAAAAAGCAAAAGTTAAGATTGTGTAAAAACAGACTCAATTACATAAAATTGATAGACCAATGTTGAGTAAATAAATAAAATATCTAGCAAACAAAATATACAACTAGGTAAAGGATAAAAAGTCCAGTCTTCAAACTCTATAGTATCCCTCAAAAACAAAGGGGAAACCACTATAGGAATTCAACTATATGTATATGTGCCAGGATAAGGTAAACTTTATTAACTATTTCAAAAATGGGGGCAAAAAAAAATTCCAAATCGATAAAATTGATTCTATACCAAGGTTGATATACTACAAGAGTAAAAAAAGGCACTAAATATAGATTAATAATAAGTAACATCTATGATCAGAACTAGAATATTACAAATATCAAGCCGCAATTGCAAAGAAAGACTGTGCTCTGTTACTTGCTTCAACAAGCTTGAACTAGCCAACATCAAAGCATAAGGGGTCAAAGCATTGTCCAATATATATTGGCACTGTGAAATGTACTCGGTGTTCACAGATAAGCATTTCAAAGTGCTCTCTGCAAGAGCTCGTTCAGCCGAATCCTGAGAATTGTAAAGCCTTTCACACATAGCTTCCAGTTGTGCTAAGCTCTCCATTGATGGAAGAACAAGAATATTTCCAAATTTCAGATAAAGAATTCCAAGATTAATGATGTTAGTTGGTTCACCGTCCACGTAAATGGATATAAGACTACGAGTATTCCTGGAAATGGTGCCACAAACCCACCAAGAAAGTGTGCTGATCTAACAGAATCTTGGTTCAAACACAAAAAAAATATACTGCCAACAACGTTGAGGAGCAGAAATACATGAGACTACCCAAATATTGTAGCATTATACACATGAGTACAGCATGGTATATTTCAAATGAAAATAGTTCCAAGATACACAAAGTCAAGATAACTTCAAAATCTAAACAGGAAGACAATAGAAAAGGCCCATGATGTAGATCGTCGAAATTTTGCCACAATGATCAATCCAATGGAAGCATCACTCTGCACAAAAAAAAATATTCCAAATTAAGATTAAGGATGACGCTGGAACTAAAGTTTCAGAGAAATAGAATAATAAGCAATAACTAACGTAGGTGCACAAGCCCTCTTGCTTGTAATTAACCATTTAGGCGTGCAGACAATTTGTAACAAAGTGTTGCAACAGCAAAAGCAACAATTCATGAGGTGCAACCATGTAAGAATGTAAAGATAAAGGATTAAGTAAATCACCGCAGCCAGAACTTACCAAATAGTGAGGTAAATAGATAAGCAACTCTATGTTATAAAACCACAGAAAAGAGCTATGCTATTTTGCCAAGAGGCTAATTAAAGAAACCTGCAAGAAAAAGGACAATAAAGGGATCTTCTTCATGAAGAAAAAAATGTTTTAAAATAAGAAAACAAAATTGACACTTGGGCTATCATGAAATATCAAGGATGTCATAGCCCATACAAACAACTTGTCTTTCCATAAGCTGTAAGTTTAACCCCCCAAAATAGAAGAGATGTGGCACCAGCATTGTCGTCTGCCCAAAACGACATTGTCTCATCATCTCTCACAAATGTTACTATCAAAATACTAATATCCCATAAGGCTCATGTGGCCCCTAACAATCTAGTCACAATTAATGCATTCATCACTGTAAATCTATATGTTCCTGTACAGAACCTCAACTTCTTATCCTAGAATATCAAGCGCATCCCACTTGGACTGTGCCGCATAGATCCACCACTAGTGTGATGAACTATTTTTTCAAGAGAGATCCCACCATAACAACTGGATCCCCTTTTTCCTAGTCTAGCAATCAGTATCATTCCAATCAAAAACTTTCTAAGCAAAACAAATTAAATACAAGCATAGGACTCCTTTTTTAGCATGTCAATTTACTACAGAATAAATAAAAAATGATAGTGCAATTTAAACTAAAATGGACAAAATGAAAAGAAAATCATAACCTAAAATCAGACCTAAGGGCTTCCAAATTCTCAATGCAAAGAAAAACTACTCAGTCCTGCATCAAAATTCTCAAATACACCCTCAAGTATTTACAAGATCTCTAGGCACTAGAACCCTCATGTTAGTCCCAAGAAATAGCATATATGTGGTTAAGAGATAGAAAGTCTATGGTTTCCACATAGGAAAACATGGATCCTAGGTCTGGTATAGTCCAATACAATTTTCTCAACAAAGAAAAGATATAATCCAATACGAGGACCTATGAAAAGGTTTTTCCAGTTTTGGATTTCAATGTTCTGATTAGAATTTTTAAATAAATAAATAGATCCAGCACTTAATCTGTCTAAGCCATAGAGAAGCAGTAATACTTTGGTTTTGCAATAAAGCAACTTACTAACTAAACGCTCCTTCTTTAACAACACACCACTGACACTTGTAGACATATGGCATAATAGAATACATGTTATAGTAGGCAATAATAGGAAATTAAGATGTACAACCCGATTGCACATAACTAAATTCCTAAATAGAACCTCCTTTCTCCCGTCCCAAATTTGTGCCACATTATCAACATCACCATGGACAATTCACCTCTACCTGATGTTCTCTCCTCTATCGCACCATGTTGGGTCATTTCTAATGCATTCCTATCATATATCCGTTTAAATTAATAATCAACCAAGTCCCATCCGTCTTTCTTCATCAATGATGCCTGATGACAAAAATAATCAATGATGCCTGATGGCAAAAATAATCTCTAACTACTTTACCTATTCTCCCTTCTTCCATGATAGATTCATGTCAAGTCAAATTAATCAGACTTGATGTCACGAACCAATAGTTGACTAATAATCATCCACCAAGTCCATTTCAATCAATTGCAATTGAATTATCATCCTAAAACCATCTGTGCATGATAATCCCCAAAATGTTGTTACTTCCTTTTTTCCTCTGTTTCTCTTTCTTCTCTTTGTTCTGTGCTTCATTATTATTCTATTTTTTCTCCATGTATATCTACATTCCTTACTTTTTCTTTTTTTTTTTTACTTTAATTCTTCTTAGACGGAGAGACCATTGTCTTTAATGCAAAGAACAACCTTTAACGAAAGCAATCTGCTCGGGGAGATGAACTTGGGAGAATCCTCACCAATCTCTCCTGCCCTTTTCCAATGTGGTGGCCCGATTTGACCAGGCCTAGTCGAGAAGAGATGAGAATATGTGAAATGAGAATAGATATCTACGTGGGAGGCAGGGTACCGGCTGCTTTCCTCTGGCACGCCCATTGGGCCTCTCCTTACCTCTTATTTATAAGAGATAATTTTAAAAATTGTCCTTCCACCTCTAATTGTACAAGTGAAAATATTGAATTCAAGAGACGCCTGTCCAAGTTAAATACGAATGTAGATTATGTAGCACCATGAATTCAGCAAGGCCAATAAGTTGCTCATGTTCCTGAAATGCTGATTGAACAATTGGCCAATCCAGCTCTTTCATTTTGTCTTCCCGTTTAATATGTTGGCTACCATTCATCAAAAGTAACCTCATGACATTTCTTTGTAACTAATAGCAAGAAACTTTGTTCAGGTCCACAATTCAATGAGCAATGAGCTCCTTTTTCCTAATATGCCAAATTGTGGCTTATTCCATTAGTGGACTTTACTATTACTGATCAAATATAAACTATCAGTGCAGCTTGAGCGAATGTGGCAAAATTATTACAGCATTCAATGGAGTTGGGGCACACTTCACCAAATATAACATGACAATAATAAATGCAAAAGTTCAAGGATGGGCCTGAGAGCATCCTCTCTATCAGGGTGTCAATTAGAGTTCTACAGATTGATCCTATAGGCAATAGAGTTAATCCAATTAAAGTATTAGCAAGTTTGATTAGTCAAAAACAATATTATATTCAACAATTTAATACTTTAATCTTGTACTCATATCCCTGTCACCACATCCAGGACATGACGCTTAGGGGTACCAATACATGCCAGTAGTTGCCGAACATGCCCGGAATCTCTAAACATACATTCTAAGTTGAAACTTTCTCAGGCACCTCTGACATGCTTGTATGACACTTTCACACTCCTTTTGCCATGTATTACACACAACTCAATATTATTTTCTTTTATTTCTTAAAAATGGTCATGACTTTAAAGAAAAAGTGTATCAGTCCCAGATAGTGATTTCAGAATCATCTATCTCAGGTATAAACTTCAAAATCATCCGTTAACAACCATCTAAGTCAAGGACAATAATGAATAATATCAACTTGAAAGACTTCCCCAGCCATTTTCCCATATAATATTTGCTCTCACGTTTCAATAAAGAAACAAACAAATTGAACTTTTGATTGCTATAACGAATCAAAATAACAAAGAACCCACTAAATGGTCAGCAGAAGTAACAGAAACTTGAAATGAAACAAGTAGAATTAAGCTCAATAACCCAAACCTATCATCAAGAAATCATTCAAAACAGTGTTGCAGCCTTTAAACTTATTAAGCTCCTACATTTCTAAAACTCAACTAACCAATCCCAGAATCGACTAAAGCTTCCAATTTGGCGACTCACGTGATCGGCATACAGTGATTTTAACCACAAATTCAAGACCTCGTTATCATTGATGGACAAGAAATCAATCTCACCACGTTTCTTTCATCATTTCTCAAAGATGAAAGAGCAGTCAATCTAATCAATCGCTCCAAGAATCTATACACTAGATTAATTAAGGCAATCCAACCTCTAGCTATCAAATCAAGCAAATGAAAAGCATCACATCAGATTTGATCACTTCCGTTTCTGTAGTTTGTAAATTATCCAGTATAGATTGAAACAACGAGAGAAATCATCAGTCCACTAATAATCAGAGAGTATGGATTGAAGACTTACTTGAGGCTTCGCAAGGTTCAAAGATTGGGAGATCCCTAGGTTTTCTTGGATATAAAATCAAAGTAGGAGGATCGGGCCAGACCGCTAGGGTTTCGAGGTTCGAGAGGAGGGACGCTCGAGCGCTGGATATGGGGAAGTTTGGGAGACAGAGAAGAGAGGAGAGTTCTAGCTTTTCACAGAGGGAGAGAGAGGTGGAGGTAATTTAGGGCAGGCCGGGGAGGCAAATCTGACCCGACCCACTAACCAGATCCGAGAGTCCGACCCGAGTTAGTGGGACGGTTAGGCCTTAATCGGGTACGTAACCCGTTATCCGACCATTGTGTGTGACATTCGTGACGGGGGGGAATTGAGAACGTGCACGCAATTACTGTGTATGACTTGCATTTTAAGATACTGGCGACGGGGGGTCCGTGCCTCAAAGGCTCAAAGCACAAGGAAATAGGGTTTGAGGGCATATACTATAAATTTCACTTAGTAATTTTGTTAAGTTGGATTTTTTAATTAAAAAATCTTATTTAAAAATATTAGGCAAAAAGACCTTCCTCAAAAATATTTATCAAAACCGATCTCCGACACGTGCACGTTAGCGTCGGGTCAATTTGCTCTCGCCAGCGCCCCGCTGGCGACAGTGGGAGTTGAATTACCAGGTTCGGGTTTTCAAAATCCGAACTTGAGAATCCCTTAATTTTCAAGTTCGATCGAACTTGTTTTTTTT